>JADNRY010000489.1:0-44764 GCA_015501585.1 Rhodocollybia butyracea | reverse complement strand
ATGTTCAAAAAGGATTTCTTTCAAAGCTCGTATCACTGCTTCAGAGGGGACCGTGTCGATATCTTGCACTTCGCTCGCTGTCTAGCATAGCTCACCATGGCATGGATCTGAGCAAGTCTTCTTGGAACTTGCCAAACTGATTCCATTACTTGTCGGATTTCTCGAAGAATATCCAGATGGTAAGACCATATCCAAACTCGTGATCACCATCCTCTCTCATTCCCTTGTTCCTATCCAACTCAAACTCGACATACGTTCCAAGCTCGAGACCAACACCCAACCTCAAGCCACCCTCTTGCGGCCCCTCGATATGACCCGCTTGATAAAGCAAGTCACCTTGCAAATGAAAAACCCACCGCCACTCATTTCCTCCTTACAAAGAGAAACACGCGCCTTGATTCGCCTCGTATGGCCAGAAGTGATCAAGTCGTTCCAGGTGAGTTACATAGTCTCAGCTGAGACACGCACACATTCGAGCAGCAGTCCGAGTATTACTTTAGCCTGGTGAGAGAGTCCCTCAGCTCAATCTTCTCTCTGTCTTGCCAGGTATGTTTTTTCCTTTCTTGTACATTAGTTGAGCTCAGTCTTTTCCATGTCTTGCCAGTTTTCTTCGAGCAAAACCCACCACTTATGTACTCCCATCCTTCTCTATTTTATGTACTTTTAGCTATGTACTATCTGTACCCTTTGTGTCTTAATCTATTTTCTGGGCCCGTAGGCCGCGACTTGGCTACTTTCATGGTTGTGATCATGCGAAAACAATTAGAGTACGTTAATTTCACTCCTAGTGTTCTTGGTCGCAGCATGGTAGATGTTGGCGTTGTACAAGAACAAGTGAACTCTTGTGTGATCAGTGTTGCCGCGGTTCGGTTCGGTGCGCGAACCTGCATTTTTGCCTGAACCTCGAACCTGAACCTCAGGTTTGGTTCAAATTTTTTTCGAACCTCGAACCTGAACCCCAGGTTCGGGTTCGGAGGTTCGGGTTCGGGGGTGCACCGGGTTCGAACCGGGTTCAGGTGATAAAAAAAATAATGCAGGAGGATGTATATATTTAGTTGAAACTGGTATCTAGGTGCCTCTAAATGGTCTTCACAGTAGACCCCCTTGATATCATCACCTAAATGGGCTTCCCTTGGTACATACTTAGTTGTATACATAAATGATACCAGAATTTGAAGTGAGCACTGGGCCACAATTGCAGCTGAGGCCTGTACTGTGCTGTACCTGAGCAAGGCAGCCACAAATAATTGCATTTATTGAGCTGTACAATGACTCAGCCAATACAGGTTTGCACTAGAACTATGTAAATCACCTACCCTGGGACACCCCTACCAGGTAATCATATCAATTTACTATCAGGATCCCATCCAGGTACTCCTCCACTTAGTGTTGACAAGTAGCCTTCTCAAGTTGATTCTACTTCAGCCATTATTTACAAGTGCTAATATGCTATTTACAATAGTACTGACTTCAACGTAGTACTATGCTACAAAGTTTTAAATGTATGAATATTTAGCTAAGACTTGAGCCTGAGCCAGCCCTAACTGTCATGTGGTGCCAGGCTCAGGATTTTGGTCAATGGTGAGCCTTCACCCACCATGTAGTAGACAGTGTTGCTGTTGCCTTTGCAGTCATACTTGGGGTTGCTTTATTACTTCAGGAGGTCAAGAAACTACAATGAAGAATAAGACCAAAGTTAAGTATTGCTTAGATCTGAGGTGCCAGCCAGCTTAATACCACTAGCTTTATTCAATTGTTCCAGGTAAACCCACAAGTCAACTGTCAGCCTTGAAGCTTTTATCATGCAGCCTTGAGATAAGCTTCCAAGGACCAATTGGAAGTTACAGCCATTCATCCACTTGTGTATGGGCCTACAACCATGCAAACATTCAAACCCACAGAACCATTGGTGGCTGGGACTGACTGTTTTTCAACATCCCAGATATTGCAATACCCCCTGGGGGTGGTAAGTTGTGGAGATCTGTTTTTGGTGCTTCAACTCGGGGTTCGGAGGTTCGAACCTCGGTGCACCGCGAACCTAGGTTCAAAACTATGCCGAACCTGAACCGAACCTCAAGGTTCGGTGCGAGGAAAATTTCGAACCGCACCTGAACCTTAGGTTCGGTTCGGGTTCGAACCCGGTGCAAGAGGTTCGCGAACCGACCCGCGGCAACACTGTACAGTGTGATGTCCATTTCTAAGTAGCTGCCCATGGGAAATTCGTTCTAAACCGGTATGCTTTTGGGACTGAAGTTTGCGGTATGCCATGAAGAAGTACGCCATGAAGAAATACTATAGGAAGAAGGGGAGAACCAGCTGTATAACAATAGATAGTATAACCTTCCGGTTGCTGAGACAGGTTGAGGGGACAAATAAATTGTAGAGTATGGAAAGAACATTCCAGAACAAGCTGGATCTTACCAGCAACAAATGTGATGCGACTGCCTGTGTGAGATGGCGGACAACGAGCGTCTTTGTCTATAGGAAGGGTGGCGGTGGTGTCGAGTACACTGCCCGTAGCTGATGGGAAAACAGACTTTATTTCAAGAACAACATGTGCAAGTGAAAACAAGTCAATTACAAGTCAACCAACTTCAAACAATATACCATCTACTCCTCGGCATTTTACTACAACTCTAAGACCAGCCTCGTCAAACTGTCTGAGCAGCTCATAAGGTTTCGTATCCACTGTCCCCGGCAAGTGTAACTCAACCGATCTTAGGCATACGAGACCAAGTTCCCTCGCACTAGTTTGATCGGGTAGCCATCGGGAAGCGATGGTGTCTACGAAGGACGAAGGATCGAAGCCTTGAGCCGTAACCTTCAGTGTTAACTCACGCAGCTTGGGAAGGAGAGGTTCAACCGAGGGACGAAAGGCGCTTTGTCTCCCGGCGTGTAGGCTTTCAATGAAAGATTTGGAGATGGGATTAGGGGATCGGATGAGATCTGGAAAGGCAGGATCATGAATTGAAAGGGTTTCTAGGGATGAAACTTGTAGTAAGAGTGCCACCATATCCCGATCACTGATATAGAGGCCCTGGATTACAAGACTTGTCAATGAGCAGAGCTGAGACCGCTCAAAGAATAGGTTAATGTGATGAAATGATTGACGAGGGTACTCCACGGCCCCCTCATTCCTCTGCTCCAGCACTAGTTCCGACAAGTTAGGAGTTGTAAGTGATGAGATGATACATTCGAGCGAATCATCCAACTTGTCAAATTCGCAGTTTATAACAGCGAGTGAAGACAATGTAGGAAGAATTCGGGGAGGATGATTTGAGGCTGTAACCCTATCCGTATTCCACGCTTGCACTGCGAGAGAATGAAGGTTTGTACAAAGTTCGAGCGCACGCCAAAAGTTATCCAATTTTAGCGTGGTAGGATATCTGAGGTGCGTGAGTGATTTCCAGTTATTGGTGAGATCCAAGACGTAGTTCACCACTCCATAACGGAACTCAAGAGATTCTAGGGAAGGAGAGGGAAGGCAGTCCCGACTTGGACATAGAGGGTCCGTACTGAAAGAATATCCGCGAAGTACAAGATGTTTCCAACGGTTGAATTCTCGGGTAAGAAGCTGTAACGAGGGGCGATTGGGTAGGTGATACCTTTCTTCAATATTAAGGTCAAGGGTCAAAGGACGATCCTTGGATCGATCCAGATAAAGCTGGATAAGCGAACTGAGCTTGGTCTCTTGTTGCCTATTGCGGTAGTCGTAATGTTCGGCAGCTGGGAAGAGAGCTGTAATATTCGACCAGAGAGCAGGGGATGAGATTGCCACCTCGCGGAACCGAGTGCACACGGAGCTTAGAGTGAGAGCTTCGCCTGGTTTCCCGTTTGTCATATCGTTTTCCGCGCAACAATAAAGAAAAATCTGACACAGGATTTCGTTCGGGACACGACGAATAGGTGACAAAAGTCCGGAGAGTTTTGCTGCGTAATGGATTAGCCCCTGACGACTAGAGCTCAGACAATCCCTTTTCATCAGAAGGCGCTCCAAATCTCCGTCATAGGATGTATGAAGTTGGTCCAATTTTTCATCGTGGTCTGCGATATCATCCTGTACCATTTTCTGCGTCACCATCACTCTGGAAAGCTCTCCGACAGTTGCTGGATAGTACCACGTCCGAAGTTTTTCGATGATCGTAACGACGTCGAAAGGTTCATCGTGGTTTGCGAAAGACATAAGATGTGTCAAGGGGGTGATAATAGAATTTGGTTAGCCTGTTCAGTAAGGCTTAGTGAGGCCTTGAGGAGTGACTTGTGAAATTTCTGCAAGTAAGAGAGCATTAACAGCCAATTAGCACACCATTGTGGCCACAGGGACAGTCGAGAGAGGATAATCACCGGTACCTTCCAATAAGCGTTTATCTGGTCAAGCTCAAAGTGCGAAGAGGAGTGAAGTGACCCTATCCCTAACCCTAAGACATATTTTCAACCCCAACCCTAACCCTAACCCGAGGAGAGTGTCACAGTCTGTCACACCGATTCTTCTCCCTTCACTGTTGCACATTACACCTGCATTCCAGTCTCAAAAACCACAGTGATGCATGCAACACAGCCTAACACAACTGCATCTTTTGCAAGACTATGGCTAGATTGTCAGACGAATGTTCTCCTGAATCCCGATTACGATGTGTCCTGCTGCTCCTGCTGCTGCGCTCCCCGAGAAAGCCTTGAAAATCCGTCCGTACCAGAAGCTGGTGCTCGTGTAGGAAGCGCTCGAAGGACTTGCCAATCTGGAGGCGTGCAAGGCAAGTACAAGTCTAGTGACTTGCAAATTCACTTGCTTTGCTTGATTTCTTTCGTTATTGTGTTCTTGTTCTTGTTTTCGACTCCTTGGATCTCCTTCGCGCCCATTGCTTTCATTTGCATTGTATCATGTCCCTGTCTCGCACTCCCGTTCCTGCATTTGCGCCTCACGCTTTCACTTCATCCGGTAATTGCGCCTATCCCGCGTTTCCTTCGTTTCTTTTGCTACTACGCTTTTGCCTGCATCCTTTATCATTCTTCTTGTATCGCTGTTGTGAAAAGCAATATGAATGGTTCGCTTTCTCCCAATGGATCGTCTTACGCTCCTACCACTGAAAACCTCTCAAATCCATCCATCGATCCTCAAACCTGCTCAGAACTCAAAATCCTGGTAAAACCAAGCTCCTCCTATACCTCATATGTCCCTTCGATGTGAATGAACTAGCGCATGTACTCACCTCTTACCTCTCTTCAATTGAAATGGGACAGATAGTGACCGCACGAACAACGATATGGTAGTACTGGAAAAATCGACATGGTCCGTGAGGGTCTTAACGGTATCATATGTGCATTCACTCTAACAGGATAGACGGCGCACGGGTGTTTTGCTTCTGTGCGGACAGGGCACCGGATATTGTTGGGCGGAAACGGAAATGGTGAGAATGAATTTGTGGAAGACTCAGCTTGGAGATGGTGTGAGGATTCGCAGCCTGCGATTACTCATTAACATTTGCGGCCCCTGAGTTTCGACGTTGCCTCATCTGTTCGTTGTATTTCATACCGGAACTTACTGTCCTTGTGTACATATGTAACGTCTTTAGTGCAAGGAACTTATGTATGGTAATTGTCAAATTTTCAGTTAGATACAGAAGGTGCAGGAATTGGAAGATGTTGGGTTCAGTCTGGCCACATGCACGGAGGGATTCACTGAACTAGCCTGGGGGAGCCGGGATACATCCGCTAAAGAAGATAGAAAGTTGAAGCTAGTCGACGCCAGGATGATTCTCCCCACCAAGGACCACTCAGATGGGGCGATACACCTACCACTCTGCTCCTCCTTCTATTTATCATTCGCCTCATCTGTCGTCTGGTTCTACAATGTCCGCCCACATGATAACAACTTGAAGTCATTCAAATTCCGAAATGACGACTGATGTCAATAGCACTAATCATGGGATTGATCCACTTTGAGTTACTTCACTTCCGATTCGCTTGTTCCCTGGCCCGGTGTTTGCTTCTGCTCGTTTCCCGTCTCGCTCAAGGTTGTAGACACCGTGGACGATGGATATCAATCGATGAAGAGTGACAGAATTGGAGGGCTGATTGTAATAAGAAATGTTTGACATATACATACTCGAGTAAAATTCCCGGAGTAAGAAGTTAAAAAACAAAAAAGAGTACTGACACGTCGGATGGTAATATGTATGCGACCTGGCAATATATCTACCGCGACGATCCATCTGCCTCCGCTTATGTGGTTGGGCCTCCGTCTCCACCGAGCTGGAGAGGAGTCAAAGCATCGTAGATCGGGCAAAGCTGGTCCCAGTCCTCTGTTCAAAATGTTTGAGTGCACTGCCAAACTGCATAAGTAACAAATCATACCAGGCGTGGGGTTACGGGCAGGAGTCTCGGTGGTAACAACGAAAGGGTTTTTCTGTGCGTAGCAAGGGCCGCAGGCGTCTGGCGGTCCGAGCGCCTATTATCGTTCTTACCGCTATCTGTTATCCAACCATATTCCATATTTTATCTTTATCCTCGATGCCTGGACCAGGAAAGAAAACTACAACAAAAAAGAAAAATACTGCTACCCCGGTTCCCTCAACAGAGAAAGCTTTGGTTCCAGACTCGTATGTAGGAGACATCGATAGCGCAGAAGGATGGAACAGAGTCGTCGATGTTTTGTGCGAGCACTTTAAAATCCCAGGTAAAGTCGAAAATTACAGGCCGAACAAGAAACTAAGTTGTACTAGATCTGAGCAGCAGAGGTGGATTGAAACGCGTTCATTCCAATTTTGACACGATTTGGCGGCGTCTGGATGAAGCGTATACCAAATATGCAAGAAACGCGAGGATCCAGGGTGGAATAGTTGGAATATACGCTAAAATGTGTCCAGATGCGATTCTAAGGGACAAGTTGTTTGAACGAGGTAAGCATCCGCTTTGTGGGCTTTTTAACTTGCTAACGTTCAAAAAAGGATTTCTTTCAATGCTCGTACCACTGCTTCAGGTGGCACCGTGTCGATATCTCGCGCTTCGTTCGCTGTCTAGCGTAGCTCACCATGGATCTGAGCAAGTCTTCTTGGAACTTGCCAAACTGACTCCATTACTTGTTGGATTTCTCGAAGAATACCCGGATGATAATACCATATCCGAACTCGTGATCACCATCCTCTCCCATTCCCTCGTTCCCATCCAACTCAAAATCGACATACGTCCCAAGCTCGAGACCAACTCGCAACCTCAAGCCACCCTCTTACGGTCCCTCGACATGACCCGCGTGATAAAGCAGGTCACCCTGCAAATGAAAAAAACCCACAGCCACTCATTTCCTCCTCACGCACGGCGCCGCCATCCTCTCCACCTCCGCACTCCACTGCCCAAACGCTGTCCTCGCAAACCCCTCCGCCGTGCACTTCCTCATCGCCGGCTTGCGGAGCTCCGAGTGGGAAAACCGCAGCGCCTCTCTCAACGGCGTCATCCGCCTCTTCCGCCTCGGCGCAGACGAGGAGCTGCGGAGCATCGACCCCAATATCTTTTTCAGAATGAACACAAGGCAGTTCCCGGACCACCTTACCGATATCCTCGCAGACTACGGTGTGTTCCGCGGCGAGATATTCATCACCGTAGCCACCGCCCGAGAATTCCAAGCTGCACTGATGAAAGTGGTGCAAGACCACGATCTATACGCTCTCGGGCTGAAGCTCTCCGAGCTCATCACGCGCACAGAGTTTTCTATCGCAGACGGTGCGTTTGTAGCAGAGGATCCTGTTACCGGAAAACACGACTCGTCCTTCGACACGGGGTTGCCGTTCAAAAACTATCGTGACGCTCTTCCCCTGTGTGCGAAACTCCTGCGGGAGAAAGCCCGCGCCGGGGATCTAGACAAGGCGGATATCCTCGATATCAAGTTTAACATCATGAGTGCAAACCTAAGATTAGCGTCTTCGATCGCAGATAAAGGCCTCCTACGCAACCCCGAGGTTGCGTACTTCCACTACGCCAAGACTCTTCTCGCGGATCCCACTATCGGGCTGCGCAGCGCAAAGAAGGGGTTGAAATGCAAGGACTCTACCCCGTTCATCCGGTTCCAGCTTTTGCAGAGAGCGGTGGCGCATGCCGGGGAAATGGGGTTGCAGATTCTGGAGAATACGTCTGCTAGGATCGAAGGGGAGGGCGGGAGATGGGAGGAGGGTGTGGCGTTTGTGATGAGCGCGTGGAAGGACTCGAAGGTGTTTATTGAGGAGGCACCACCGGATAACCGGTATATGAGCCAGGTGTTGTATTGGAATATCTTGCTTGGGATTGTTATCAGAGGTCCGGAGTCGAGTGATGATCTTAACGAGATACAGGTCCGTTTTCTATTCCTTTTTGGCCTACTTGGGGCTCACGTCTTCCTCGATCGCGCTTTCCTCTACTTACTTGTAGGCATCCCTCCAAAAACTCTCCCAAGCCGACGACTTCAAAACCAAAGTCTTCCGTCTCCCAATCCTCAGAACCCAACTCCGGCAAGCCCAAGAAGTCGTCGTAAAGAAATTCACTGGCGCCATCGCAGAATGGGATAACGCTATTTTACATCTCAACGACTCGAGCCCTAGAAACCATGGAAGTCACGGACACCCGCCCCACGTTTCACATGACTCCGACTCTACGGCGGCTCAGAATGTCCAGAATGACTCGAACGAAGAGACTCTAAACAGGTTCCTGGAAGATCTCCAATTGGATGACGGAGGATGCGCAGCAAAGATGACGAGCGCCCATCCAAAGGTGAACGCGAATAGGGTGGTGTTGTATCAGTGCTCGTGGTGTGAGAATCCAAGTGCGGTGTTGAGAAAGTGTAAGTGTGCAAAGACGAGGTGAGTGTGTTTTGGAGGAGCTTTTTTTCGCGTGTAATGGGTTATTGATTGGTATGGGGTTTGTTTGTTTCAGGTACTGCGATGCTTCGTGTCAGAGGTTGCATTGGGGGAAACATAAGAAGGAGTGCAAGGCGTAAAGCGTAGATGTCTTCTTCGAAGGAGGTACGTGCTATGGATGAGGTTTTCTGTTCTCCGGCTGATGTTTCTTTTCTGTTTTTGGTTTCTTGTAGACTCGAACCTAGTCTCTGTTGCAGGTCATTGGTACCTTTGGCGTCAGCTATCAAGTTGTCGAAAAGGAATACGTGGTTCGAGTTCAAACTTGACGTGAGATTCTGTTGCGTTATGGCAACAATGCATCTCACCATATGTATACTATATGTACAATTTATTGACAAACCGATATAACATATATACTTATCATCTTCGAATTGCTTCTGTATCTCTGCATCTCTGTATCTCCCTGTCCCTCGTCCAGAGTCTCCAAAGCACTGAGATGGACCGTCATGCGATACTTCGTCTTAGTGGGCCTCCTGGCGATAACTCTGAAGCTCCACCGTGAATACACACGTTATCTATTACTACAGCTTTGCATGCCAAACATTATGAAAAGTGGGGCAGGTATTTGGTCAATGAAGGTAAAAGGAAGACGTCTGGTGCAAGATAGAAAACCTGTCGAAAGCTCTCCCCTACAATAAAAACCCGAGCGATCGAGTAGACCGTGGACATCCCAGGAATAATTAATCCCCAGATCATAGATATCCATATTTTCTTCTCCTGGTGCAACCTCCAGAATTTAGTCTGAAAGAAGATCTGCGCAATTGGAACAGAGAAGGCTAAGGTTGCAACAAATATAGCACTCCAACGCCATATGGTTCGTTCAATGGAAGATGGAAATGAAAGGTTCCAGGCAGAGGCATGCACTGCGCCGTAGCCTGCAGCTATAAAACAAAAGCAGATGGATCGCAAGAGGATAAACCGGTCCTGCCAAAGCATTGCTACATCTTGCCAGCGTAATCCCACTACATCCTTCAATGCCCTTGTACTTTGCACCTCCACAAGACAATGGTCGTAATCCCCACTAAAGCGAGTTGGTCCCGAGTCACAGGCAGAGACGATCCCTCTGCTTTCCAGTCAAATTCCGGATGTTGCTGAATCCACTGCGTAGTCAATTCAATCCTCTTCCGGTAATCATCCGGCTAACCTATCGTAGATGGTGTCTCGAAGTGAAAGAGGCTATCAATGTCCTCTTCGGGTTTGGAGTCGTCGACACCGGTCCCTGATACGACTCGACTGAGAACGCACATGAAGGCACATGCTTGCCTCGTATTCAGATATGCAGCGCCCTCTTCGCACGAAATCAGTGTAGGTTCACTGATGCCAAGTGGCTTGTTCCACCACAAGTAATACGATGTGAGCGCACAAACAGCATGTGCAAACGTGTTCAGTTCCAAAAGACTGAATGAGAGGGATTGCAAAATGCGCTCGAAAATTGAATGCAGAACCAGAGAGCCTGGAGGCAGACCAGCAATTTGGCGAGGCTGCTTGCCTTGCTTTTGTCGGATATCTCTTCTACGGGAATGTCTGGGAGGACTTCTTGCGCGTATCTCATTAGAAATCTGACACCAGACGAGGTCAATGTGTGATGCGTGTTTGGTTGTCAGGAAGAAATGAATCGTGCCGCTGAGGAACGTCAAAAACAAATCCTCCCATAGAAGCGTAAAAACTATGGACGGGCGTCCAGGAATATTTTCGGTACATAAAATCATTCTCTAGGTCGAATTGAAGCTATATCATAAGAATGAGCGACCGACTACAACGAAGAGAGGACATCAATACTTACCTTTTGCACATTGGCCTTCACATTTTTAATAGGGTTCAACCGCAAAAAAGAGCAAACCTGATGCAGGTGTGGCTTTTTCCAAAGCCAGATCTGTGCTTTGTCCCACCAGGACTGGACGTTTTCTAGTCTCTCTGCCTCTCGTTGGACATTATGTGAAGTCCAATACTGGAGACACGCGATGAATAGAAGTAGTTCTGGGGCAAGCATGCCGAGCAAGACCCACTTCACTTTGCGCCAGTATTATAATAACCGACCTTGAAATGTTTGAACAGGCACGTCAAGGTGGACCGCCGTCCATACGCAAAGGCCTAAGGTGATCAAGCAACTGGAAACGAGGCCATATGTACCCCGAAAATCAGGCTGAGGGTATATCTGGAAGGAAGGATCCATCTTGAGCAAGTAAACTGGAACGTAGCAGCACCAATGGGGAGAGCTCTGGAGAGCTTAAGTCCGGAAAACACAGTGAAAGGAGCCAAAAACGCGAGAGGTTTATATGAGTGTGTTTGATGCTGTACTATCATTGTCCTCGAGGCCTATGATAGAACTTAAACTTGAGCCACCAGTTTGTTGTCGATGCTTCGATGACTTATGATTGGATTTCTGCGGCTCGTGTCTGACTCGGACTCTGCCCAGTGTACAAAAAGCCGAGCTCTAAGGATCAGTTACAATAGTACAGGTGCTACACCAGATCGCTGAAGCTGGCACTGTGTCGGTTGTACTAGGAGGGTTGGAATAGAACAATGCAAAACATGTTGAGCATAGGAAGCTTGCAGGACATGCCAGGTGACAGGGAATTGTTGTACCAGAGAAGTATTAAGTGAGAACCGCTAATTAGTCGACTATAGTAACTTAGTTGATGAATCCGACGTGTGGCGCGCAAGGAGGATGCGGGCCGTTTTAGCGCCCGACGGAGCGAAATGTAACAGCAGCGTTGGTCCTGCGCATTAACGCAGTGGTCAACGCAGCTCCCTGGCTCTCTCGTATTCTCCAAAATGGCCGAATATCATCCCGGAAGATCCTTGTAAAAAATCGCTCTGAAAGCGTCATCGTTCCGTCGCATATCTGGATGCTAGATGCCACGCCAGTGGTAGGCACTCTTATCTGCCAGGAATATGTTCACCTCATCTTTGAATTGGGGAAAGCAAGCGATTTGGAGTGGCAGCGATACGCAAAGTTTAGGAAGTAACCGGCGAAAGGAAAATAGTTGGATAGGGAGAAACGGGATAAGCCTGAACAAAGCACGGCTGTGAATCGGTGAGCGATATCTGGACCTTGTAATCTACTTATTGATTCACTCTCTAGCTCTAGCTCCAGCTCCGACATCAAACAAGAAGTCAGTAGTGCCACTCACAGCGATACAAAACCATAGGACCTCTCAAACCCTCGTGCCATTCCCTTGGTTCAGCCCCAAATATCAACGCTATAGATGCTTTTCCCAACCCATTTGCCCTATCCGATAACAGATCTGTCACCATGGAAAACGCGGTTTCTACATGTCATCTGGGATCTCAGACACGCGGAAAATCTCCCAACGCTGCTTATGACCGACTCCAGTCGTGCTTTGCCGTGGAAAGATAATGCTCGATACAAACTCATGCTTTCTCAAATACTTTCTTATCATGTTTTGGACATGATACCTTCCGATACGTGGTTCCTTTCTGACTCGAACCGCGGCTTCAGATATGTTCCGCAATTCATGTTCCAAAAGGGATGTTTCGTTATCCAGGCCGCTTCTCTAGATCATAGAATGGAATGGGAGAAGGAGCTAATTTATGTGTATAATTTGGTGATGAAACTATGGAGCGCAGAAGAGCTTATATCTGGGTACGTTCTCATTCGAGCTCTTTGCGTTATTACTTATGAGGATCTATAGACTTCAACTTCAGCCCGATATACAGTCAAGGTTTCTTACGACCGTGAAACCCCTTGTTGAGTTTAGTTTAGAGCAAAATATGGCTCGGCTAGGGATGCGTTCATGTATGCTGCTGATATACCCTCGTTCAATTCGCTAATCGCTCAAGCTGGTTGGAACATAAACACGAAGGTAGTCAAGCGTGCGTTCTCCGTAGTGCCCAACTCGTACCTGCTTGAAGGGCTCCTTAGGATCATCACTGAAGATCGTGACGCTGTGACCTCGGGCTTTAGCCGTTACCTTCGATCGTAATCATGCTCGATTCATCATGAAGCCCATCTCTTACAGGGACAGAAAACCCTTATTCTCTGGTTAGACTCTGGTTGCCGTTTCATTATGTGGATGGCTCGCTGATTGTGTCAGCAAAAACTAGAGCCACTTCTGTGTACGTCTTGCGCCTCTCTCTGTCAAACCAACTCTGTCGTTCCCAGTTCAGCAATGCTGTCGGTTTCGTTTTTCATCTGGTTTTAGCCTACTGACAGGACTTGTAAAAGCATGTACAACAACACTTCTGTGCTAATATCTGTATAGGATGCACTCCACAGCTTCAGTGTTATGGTAGCATTTATGGTCAGCGTATAATGCGTTATCAGAGTTTTGACAGCTAGTTTCTGGAATCGCAGCTAGGTCTTTGCTTTAGCCAAAGTCCTGGAGCCCCCTCGTGTGCCGGCCACGACCCGGGAATCGATCCTGATCATACTTATCAGGAAACATTTCGAAAAACAACACACCTTGCTGCGTAATGCAGTAGAATCACAGCACTCACAGCACTCAGGAGCGTAGTAAGCAGAAACCGTAGCTACGGCGAAAGTAAAAGGGACAAAGTCGAGTGCAGTGATCTCAACTCCTGCGTTATACTATCGTAAACTTCAGGCGAAAGAAGCATCGCAAAATGACACGGAACGAGTGCCAGAGGGAGTCAAACAGCATGGCCGTTATTCAACGTGTGTTCAACGTGTTCGCGGGTAGGGAGCAGTTTAAAACAGATAATATAGCACCTTATCGCACCCTGCATCGATCTCTCCGTCCAGGGTACTACATGGCAGAAGCAGTTGTTCTTGCGGGGATAGGCGCAGCAGCAACTGCCAGCTCCCAGTGGATTGGACCTTCGACATTCACCGCCCGCCATGAAGAAAGCCAAAGGAAAAAGATGGGCGATATTCAGTTGTATAATGACAGATGGTATAACATTCCAGACCAAGAAGTTGATTCGGACGAAGAGAAGGAATTTCAGAGCCTTCGAAACGAGTGAGCAACCTAACTTCAGTGCCATAATCAAACATTTACTGACAGAGTCGTGCCTTTCGCAGAGCCCAGCAGAAAGGGTCAGATTATGGAAGCAGCATTTCAGATTTCAAGCAGACATCCGTGTTTAATCCTGTGGATAAAATACAATCTCGACACCAAGTACGAAAGTCAAAGAGGGAAACTCACCGATCGTTAAATTCCCTTGAGAGCTACGTGCGAGTGCGTCCAAGTCGTCCCCATTATTGATATATCGACGGATTCTTATCGATGTTCAGCGGGTCTCTTACAGGTCGCAAGCAAACTCTAGAGCTTCCTCGAGAGCTCGAGCAGGGTCAGAAGCTTCTAGATATGCTGAATCAATCATAGGCACCACAGATTCCCCTCCTGATCTATATTTACGCAACGAGAACATTCTTGAGTGGAGTCACGGTCTGAGCCCGAATGATTCGCCATTGAGCGTGCCATCTATATTGCCTGAGCCTTCGGATGATTCCGAGCTCAATGCTTTAAGGAAGACATTAGTTTCTTTAGAGGCCGGAGGAGTAGAGGCTTTTGTTTTTAAGAGAAGTATGTCTAACCTTTCGTCCAACTGGCCCCTAACCATTCTTCAATCGACAGCCTCTACAGCATTATCACATGTAATCCATGCCCTCGGCTCTTATGCTCATGTTATATTCCTGAATGTTGAAACTCCGTTTGTTTTAGAGAAGCTTGTCTGTGTAGGCTTCCAGACAACATTTCTCGAGGTCACGAATTTGAGCAAAGGAAGTGAAGACGAACGGAAATTGATGAAGGCTTTGCACGACGAACAGAAGGGACCAGCTAAGATGATATGGATGCAGGCACCATCGGGGACGATATGTCAGAAAAGCCGAGCGAACTTCACATCTGTTATGGAAGTCAATGTTCCGGCCCTCAGAATCTTTCTCGATGTGCACTTTGTAGGGTATCCTGAATCCCGGCCATACATTCTCGTGGATCATCAAACGTCGCTGTTCTATTGCTCCCCGCTCCTCTTCGGTGCTGACATCACCTTGAGCTCTCTCACAACAGAGACCTCCGTTCTAAGCATCCTTACTGTTCCTGCCTCCACAGGCTCCATTCCATCTCCTGCTTCTGGAAACTCATTCTCTACCAGTAAACGTCTGAATATTCCCTATTCATTTATCAGTCCCGTACCAGATGATGATGAGTGCAATCTTGCGAGGCGCGAAGCAGCCATGATGGAGGGGAGAATGAAGGACAGTGGGTTAAACGCCTTGTCGATTGCACGTGCATTGGGTGGAAACATGGATCGCATAGACTCGAAAATACGTCACAAGTGGATAAAGGAGGTTGTCTATCCTGGTTATACTCCCCGCTCATCCAGTGAGCAGGATAAGAAAGCCCAAGTGAGCAAGGAAATAAAGGAGAGGGCGAAGAGGCGAGCCAAGATTGCATGGGAAACAATGAGTCCAGATGCAGTGAAATGGATTTGTGGACTACATGTGTTCCATGGTGTTCAGTCTCAGTTCCCATCCGGAAATGTGGTATCAGTTAGCCTACGTCCCACATCAAAACCATTTGGAACCGTGTATCACTATTATTCCCACCGAATATATCCTACAATGGGCCTTCAAACCAACTATGGTATATTGAAGCTCGATGCTCATATCAAGTTCTGCTCTTTCCGAGGATTTACCAATGGGGTGGTTATAGCAGATGGGATTGTAACGCTGACTGTGCCCACGGGAGACTGGCAGTATTTTCTCCAGGAGTTTCAAGTTATTTTGAGACATCTCTACGAGACCCATGAATGGGAGGAGAGGCTGAAGGAAGTTTCTTCAAGCACCTACTTGTGGGTTAAAAACAGGGTTTGAAAGTAATATGTTTTTTCTCCTTTCCTTTGTAAAACGTTTCTATTATTGATAGCGATTCTGATTCCTGAAGAAAGCAAAATGATAGAGTCGGCTTTGGCGGCCCGAACTTTTACTTTGACACTTTGATCAGACTTTGATCAACTGTCACCAAGTCACCGAGGCGACTGGTTCAACAGCTTTGTTTCTAAGAATTGCTATTCAGCGTGTGTTCAAAGTGTTCGAGAGTGCAAAATTACTTCGTTTACGCATCCTGCATCTTTCTATTCCTCCGTCCAGAGCATAGTCTACATCATACATGGCAGAAGCAGCTGTTCTTGCAGTAGTAGGCGCAGCAGCAACTTCCCAGTGGGCTGGACCCTCGACGTTCACCGCGCGCCACGAAGAAAGCCACAGGAAAGAGATAGGCGATATTCAGCTGTATAATGATAGATGGTATAACAACATTCCAGACCAAGAAGTTGATTCCGACGAAGAGAAAGAGTTTCGAAGCCGTCGAGACGAGTAACCTATTCAACTTGACTGCCATGAACATTTATCAAAGTGTGTTTATCCTAGAGCCCATCAGAAAGGGAAACAGTATGGAAACAGTATTCAGGATTACAAAGGACATCGATGCTTAATCCTGTCAAGAAAATCCGTACTCGCCATCAAGTGCGAGCATTGAAGAGGGAGACTCACGAGTCGGTAGATTCCCTCGAGGGCCTTGTGCAAGTGCGTCATACCTGCTTATTATTGACTGATCAACCAATCTGCTGGTTATTCAGCGAGTCTCCGCCAGATCACAAGCAAACTCTAGAGCGTCTTCACAAACAGGATCGGAAGCTTCTACAGATTCCGACTCGACTATAGCCACCACAGACTCCCCACCGGATCTAAATTTGCGCAACGAGAGTATCCTGAACTGGAGTCACAGTTTAAACCCGTATTCTAATAACGAACCGCTCTCGAGTCCGCAACCCAGCCTGTATTCCGAACTCGGTGACTGGGATGACCTAGACTCCGAACTCGTTGGCCAGGATGATCTGGATTCGGAGTTTGATACTCTAAAGAAGACGTTCGTGTCGTTACAAGCTGGAGGAGCTGAAGCTCTTGTTTTTAAGAGAAGTATGTCTAACTCATCATCCGAGAAGGTGGTTTTTGATTTATTTATTCTCCAATCGAAAGCCATCATGGCAGTAGAGAATGTAGTACATTCCCTCAGCTCCAATGTACATGTCATCTTCCTGAACGCGGGAGCTCTACTCGAATTAAAGTATCTCCTCGCGAGAGGGTTCAGAAAAACATTTCTAAGCGTCGAAAATCTGGAGGAAGGAGGTGAAGGCGAGCAGAGTCTGCTAAAAGCATTGCACTACTCAGCGGAGGGACCAGCTAAGATGATATGGATGAAAACACAAGGAGTCACAATGGACAATGTGGAGGAGTATGTGAGTCTACTGATGGACTCTAGGGTCGTCAGTCGGGATCGGGAAAGCCGTCTACCTGTAAAATAAAGAAGACGATGCGTCCACAGACCGCGAAGCCTTGCCGAGTAGCGAATAAGGAAAGTACGATAAGAAACACTTAACTTTAACTAAATATACGTGTTGCTACACCGTAGACAACGACGGACACTCAATAAAACTGGCTCGTTGGCCTCTGAGGTGACAGTTCCGGACGAAGGGGGGAAAAGTGTGGATTTCTACTTGACGTTGTACTTTATATGACAGCGAAGTAGGTACTAAATATAAGTAAACAAAGAAAAGAAGTATAATGACGAAGTGATCGAAAAGAAAGTTAATTATCCTCGAGTCGGACCGATCCGTTCCCCGAGATCCTCAATCAGCAGACAGAATCGGGATACCGCTTAGCGCAATCCCCCGACACCAGCTAACAGAGTGGACAAAGCTCTGTAGCATGTACAAGACTTGCTCAAGGCATTGTGGTGTCGGTGGCGGTCCGGATCCTGTTGCCATTCCAGTATCTGGATCCCGTACCGGCCAACGAACTGTAATAAAATAGAGTATCAGTGAACATCATAGAAAATAGACTATCGATGAGAGGGCTATATAGCCCTACTACAACAAGGTCGATGTACAGACCCTCAGAAGATTTCTCGATGTGCACTTTTCCGAGTATCCTGAATCCCGACCATACATCGTCGTGGATCAGTCAGCATCTATATTCTACTCTTCTCCACTCTTGTTTGGCGCCGACATTGTCATGAACCTTATCACGACAGAGACCTTTAGTCTGGTCATAATTATTTTCCCTCCTACACACGCTCCATCATCTTCTGGACACTCCCTCCTTTCGCACGCCACTCAACAACTTCCCTCTCTATATGGGCGTATTCTCCGTCGTCCATTCAGCTTACCAGATGCCGAGCCTGCCATTGCGCAACAAGAAGCACTCATGCTGGAGTCAAGGATGAAGGAGAGTGCTTTGAATGCTATGTCGATTGTGCGCGCATTGGATGGGGATATAGAGCCAGGCTGGAGAAAGTGGATAGAGGAGATTTGCTATCCTGGCTATGTTCCTCGCCCCAAAGCCGTGATCGTTGACGATGGGCGTAACGGTACTCAAGCCAGTATAGAAATAAGGGACAGAGCAATAATGCGGTATGAGAAGGCATGGGAAACGCTCAGTCCGCGTGCAAAAGACTGGATTCAAGGGCTACCCCAACTCGAGGATACCAAGTGTGATTCTCATCCCTCATTCCCAATGGGAAATATGCCCTATTTCGTTTACATCGCTCCAAGAGACCACACGGATGCATTTTGTCCCGACGGGCCTTTGACAGAAGATATCCTACAGTGGGACTTCAAACCGAGTACGGTATGTTGAAGTTCGATGCTGTTATCACATTCCGCAGTTTCCGAGGTCCTGCGAGCGGGTTGGTTATAATAAGTGGGGCTGTAGCGCTGACCGTGCCTACTGGGGATTGGCAGCATTTTCTCAAGGAGATTCACAGTGTTTTGAAACATCTCCACGAGACCCGTGAATGGGAGGAGAGGTTGGAGAAAGTTTCTTCAAGCATCTACTTGTGGGGTAAAGACGGGATTTGAAAGTAATATGTTTCTTCCTTATTTGGTAGTGCTTTCAACGTTTCTATTGATAGCAATTCTAAACATCGCACGAAGAAAGCATGCATGGCAAAATGATACGGAACCGGAACGTGCCCGTACAACAGCTTTGTTTTAAGAATTGTTACTCAACGTGTATTCAACGTGTTCGAGAGTGGAAAATTACTTCTTATCTCTCGTTTTCGCATAATCTCTCTCCCTATTCCTCCATCCAGATCAACGCATGGCAGAAGCAGCTGCTCTTGCGGTTGTAGGCGCAGCAGCAGCAGGCAGTTCCCAGTGGGTTGGGCCCTCGACGTTCGCCGCGCGCCATGAAGAAAGCCAGAGGAAAAAGATGGACGATATCCAGCTGTATAATGATAGATGGTATAACAACATTCCAGACCAAGAAGTTGATTCCGACGAAGAGAAGGAATTTCAGAGGCATCGAGACGAGTAGGCTGTTCAACTTGGCTGCCATGAACATTTGTTGAGGTGTGCTTATTGCAGAGCCCGTCAGAAGGCGAAAGAGTATGGAAAAAGTATCCAGGATTACAAAGGGACATCCATGCTTAATCCTGTCAAGAAAATTCGTGCTCGACATCAAGTGCGAGCATCGAAGAGAAAGACTCACGAGTCGATAGATTCCTTCGAGGACCTTGTGCAGGTGCGTCATACCTACTTATCATCGAAGTGTCAGCTAATTTTGCTGGTCATTCAGCGAGTCTCTGCCAGGTCACAAGCAAACTCTAGAGCGTCCTCACGAGCAGGATCAGAAGCTTCCACAGATACCGACTCGACCATAGCCACCACAGACTCCCCACCTGATCTAAATTTGCGCAACGAAAGCGTTCTGGACTGGAGTCACGGCCGGAGTCTATATTCCGATAGTGAACCGCCCTCAACCCCGCAACCCAGCCTGTATCCCGAACTCGGTGACCAGGATGACCTGGCTCCCCCACTCAGTGACCTGGAAGACCTGGATTTCGAACTCGGTGACCTGGGTTCCGAGTTTGATGCCCTAAAGAAAACGTTCGTGTCGTTACAAGCAGGAGGAGCTAAAGCTCTCGTTTTTAAGAAAAGTATGTCACTCATCATTCGCGAGGGTGGCTTTTTATTTATTTATTCTCCAATCGAAAGTGATCGAAGCAGTAGAGAATGCAGTACATTCCCTTGGCTCTGATGCGCATGTCATTTCCCTGAACGGGGGAGCTTCACCTGAATCAAAGTATCTCGTCGCCAAAGGATTCGAAACAACATTTCTAAGAATCGAAAATCTGGAGGAAGGAGGTGAAGGCGAGCAGAGACTGCTGGAAGCATTGCACGATCAGGAAAAGGGACCAGCTAAGATGATATGGATGAAAACATTAGGAGTCGCAATGGACAAGGTCGATGTACAGACCCTCAGAAAATTTCTCGATATGCACTTTTTCGAGTCTCCTGAATCTCGACCATACCTCCTCGTGAATCAGTCAGCGTCTATATTCTACTCCTCTCCACTTTTGTTTGGTGCCGACATTGTCATGAACCTTTTCGCGACAGAGAACTTTAGTCTGATCATATTTATTTTTCCTCCTCCATCATCTTCTGAACGATCCCTCCCATCTCACGCCGCCATACAACTCCCTTCTCTGTATGAGCGTATTCAGATTCTGAATAGTGTTCTCCGGAATCGTCCAGCCAGCACACCAGACGATGCCGAGTCTGCCGTTGCGCGACAAGAAGCAATCATGCTGGAGTCAAGGATGAAGGAGAGCGCTTTGAATGCTATGTCGATTGCACACGCATCGGATGGAGACATAAATAGCATATGCGGGAGCAAATGGATAGAAGAGATTTTCTATCCTGGCTATGTTTCCCGCCCCAAAGTCGTGATCGTTGGCAGTGAGTGTAACGAAACACAAGCCAGCATAGAAATAAGAGACAACGCAAAAATGCGATATAGGAAGGCATGGGAAACACTGAGTCCGCGTGCAAAAGATTGGATTGAGGGACTACCCCAGCTCAAGGATACTAAGCGTGATTCTTATCCCCCGCTCCCGATAGGAAATGTGGTGGTGTTTCGCTTACGTTGCGATCCCCGGTTAACATCAGGCCCCTCTTGGAGAAAATATTACAAGAGATATCCTACAGTGGGCCTTCGAACCAAATACAGTACGTTGAAGTTTGATGCTAGTATCACGTTCCGTAGTTTCCTACAACACGGTCCTTTTATAGCGAGTGGAGTTGTGGTGTTGACAGTGCCTACTGGAGATTGGCGGTATTTTTACAAGGAGTTTTACAGTGTTATAAAGCATCTTTACGAGACCCATGAATGGGAGGAGAGGTTGGAGGAAGTGTCTTCAAGCACCTACTTGTGGGGTAAAAGCGGGGTTTGAGAGTCATGTTTGTAAGATTTAGCTTGTATTTTCGTAGTGGTTTCGTAGGCTCCTTGACCTGGATTCAACACGTCCAATGATCGTCCTTGAAGCAATAACTAAGGGTTGAAAAGAAACGACTACTACCAGGTCGTGTTTAGAAAGAAAACCTGTAACGTGTAATGCCTAAGGCACTTTCAACCAAGTTTCCATCGATAGGGACGCACTGCAAAATGATATAGAACGAGCGCCAGTACTAGTGGCAGTACGACAGCATTGTCTTCGATTCCTATTCAACGTGTGTTCAACGTGTTTAAGGCACTAAACAACTAGCGCTAGTTCTTATCCGATTGTTTTTGCATTCTGCATCTCTCTCCGTCTTTCCATCTACCTCAGCTATCCAGAGCACTACCGTATGACAACGACCTACGAGTGGGATGGAGTCACGATCACCGTGACGTGCGATTGCGAAGACAACGGAAAGAAAAAATGTCGGAGGCATCGATGCAGGTGAGCTGTACAACTTGACCGCCATAATTGAACAGTTATTGAGTAGTGAGGTCATCTAGAAGCGAAGTAGATTCGGACGAAAGCAGCGATGATGTGGATTGGGAGATGCGGAGCAGCAGTGAGGAGGGTTCAGGGGACGACACGGATTCAGATTCAAACAAGGGTGTGGGGAAGAAAAAGGGTTCAGGCAAGGGGCCGGGGAAGAAAAAGGGTTCAGGCAAGGGGACGAGGAAGAAAAAGGGTTTAGGCAAAGGAACGGGGAAGAAGAAGGGCTCAGGCAAGCAGACGGGAAAGAAAAAGGGTTCAGACAAGGGCATGAGGGATAAAATGGATTCGGACAAAGGGACCGGGAAGAAAACGGAGCCCAGCAATGGAATGGATTCGGATGATGAGGCCAAGAGTGACGCGGGTTCAGAGGGGACCAAAAGCAAAGCCGCGAGTTCAGGGGACGAAGCAGAGTCAGAGGGTGGGCCGAAGAGCAAAGTCACGAGTTCAGGGGACGAAGCGGAATCAGACGAAGGGACCAGCGACGGGGCAAATTCGGAGAATGAGACCTCCAGTGAGGTGGATTCTGAGGGCGACTCGGACTCGGAGGGAGATGAAGTGGATTCGGACGGAGATAGTGACAACGACAGTGGTCCCGGAACATCAGACTCCGAGGAAGACTCAGACTGAATCTAGTACTGAAGTCTAAGTTCAAGTACAGACTTTCAGTACGCATACGCGACTCGCTCGGAACCTATGGCTCTACTTATTTCTCTTGTTATGGAAACCACTTACATTCTAACCTAGCTACCGTTATTGTTCAACGCTTTGATACTACTCACGTTTGCCAGTGCATATGCATCCCTGCCATTTTCCCGGGAACGGTGCAGCTGTACAATTAATTGTCTCCTATTGCGACTAGCCAGGATCCCAAAGATGCTCAAAAACATCGGTGCCTGTAGAGACAGGTGTTGGACCTTGGGTTCTTGAATTTGAACAAAACTTGAAAGGCGTCGATGTGCCAGCTTCCAGTTTATTACTATATCCTCGGAGGCCCGATGCGTTCATGCATTTCTGGCTCTGTAAAAAGTTGGTGCCTGCTCTTTGCCGTTTTGTTTGAGGATTTTGACAAGGTGTACGAAGGTCAAGTCAAAGTAGAGCCTTCGCGTTTTTGTGATTTGTCTAGACGCCGAAAAAGTATGACCGCTCTAATACACTCCGTGGGAACTTGATGGGCGCCTTCAAAATCCCTTTTGTTCTCTAATCTTGCTTCAACAATAAGTCGTTGACACTATTGTTCTTTGCACAATGGGCTGCTATAAAACAGACAGGCGAATGGCCAACATACTCAAATCCCAGCCTCTCGCTGATTACGACTTTCTCTCTTCTTTTCTTTTCTCTTCTTACTTTCTTGCAACGCAAGACATAGACTTTCTGAAGCCCGGTGCTTGACGACATTGAAGCTCGAAACCTCACTCCTTACACGACATAAACGACAATGATCTCTCAGCTTTCCGTTACCATCGCCCTAGTGGCTTCTACGATTGCTGCTCCAGCGCTACTCAGCAGACCCGGCCACTCTGACAATTTCTTTGCCATTCACCGTCGAGCTGCTTCTGCGGAAGTGCAGAAACAAAACGTTTTGACTGCTCAGGCTCAGAACAAGGCATTTGCTGCTTTGAACGCGAATTCTTCGTGTACCAGTGCGTTTATATTCTTTCTTCGAATTGATGTTATCGGGCTGACTTGTTTTTCTTGTGTAGCGGGTGAAGATGCCTGCGTCAACGGCGCGTTCGCACAATGCATCGATTCCAAGTTTTCACTGACGCAATGCTCGCAAGGACTCTCCTGCTTTGCCCTTCCACTTCTCAACAGCAACGGCACATCACTCTCCTGCGATACGGAGGCTGATGTAGTGGCTCGCATGGCAGCTGTAGGTGTTCCTGGAGGCATCGACGGCTCTGGTGCTGGTACCAATGCCACAACGAATTCGACGACCAACGCAGCGGTAACCTCAGGCAATACGACAGATTCTACTTCGCATTGTGGTGACGACACCAGAAACGCTGCTGAAAGCTCGCCTGTAGCCGCATCAGTGGCTCTCGGAACCGGCACAGTTGTGGTCCCCGTCGCCACAGCTTCTTCAGGAACCGCTACAGTTGGTTCGGCCTCCCGCATAACTCCCTCTCCAGTCGCCTCAGCGCAAGGAGATGCTGATTCGTCCACTACCACCATCACTCTCGACTTTCCGGGCGAGACCCTATCTGGATTCTTGACACCAGACCAGATCGAGAGCATTTTCTCGTCGCTTTCAGCATCGGCTGCTGCTTCCTCGGCTAATGCAGACGAAGTTGCTACCTCCGCGGGTCCAAACTTGTTTACTTTTAATTCACAAAGTGTCAGTACCGTTGCACCTGCCCCGACAGCTTCTGCTCTCCGCCGCAGACAGGATGCTACCATCACCCTCGGTCAGGCCGGCGACCCTGGCTTTTTGACACCAGACCAGGTCGCCAGCTTTTTATCATCGCAGGCAGCAGAAGCTAGTGCCACCTTTGTTCCGTCCCTCTTGCGCCCACAGATCTTAGATGCTTTTGTTCCGCCCAGTGCCGCTACACCTGCCCCAGTCGCTCCTGATGTCCGCCGCAGACAGATTCTTCTCGACCCAGCATTGGCTAGTGCAATTTCCTCATCAGACCCACCGGAAGCGAGTGATGCTACCATCACCCTCGGTCAGGCCGGCGACCCCGGATTTTTGACACCAGAACAGGTCGCCAGCTTTTTATCATCGCAGGCAGCAGAAGCTAGTGCCACCTTCGTTCCGTCGCTCTTGCGCCCACAAATCTTAGATGCTTTTGTCCCACCCAGTGCCGCTACACCTGCACCCGTCGCTCCTGCTCTCCGCCGCCGACAGATCCTCTCAGGGCCTTTGGTTGGTGAATCTTCTCCAGCGTCAGTTGCCTCTGCTGCATCAGCCACTACATCTGCTAGCACTACCTCCGCCTCGAGCGCTTCCTCCGGAGCTTCAACTTCCAGCACAGTCTCATCCTCCTCTGTTTCCGCTGCAAGCTCTACTGCTTCAGCCACGACTACGACTTCCGCCTCCGACCTCACTAGCGCAACCAGCGGTGCTGTAACCGTGACCGTGACATCCACGATGTTCTTGGTTATTGAACCCACGGGTACTGTTACCGCCGTACTTTCCACTGGATCTGCGACTACGACTGCCACTAGCTCCAGTTCAGCGTCAACCACGTCTTCCAGCTCTGCTTCCTCCACAACTTCCTCCACAACTTCCTCCACAACTTCCTCCTCCACAACTGCCAGCACGACTGCCAGTACGATTGCCCTCACCCCCGCTGCAGCAGCTACCTCATCCTCTACCTCTACCTCCGCCACGGCCTCTTCAACTACCTCAGCCAGCGGATTCACATTCACCGGAACCGGATTCGGGAAGCGACTGGAGTCGCTCGGTCGGGTCCGCGGTCGTCATGCCCTCTAAAACTGATGAACTTGTTTATGTACACTACCATGGACTTGGGTTTCTTTACCTCTCTCTCCGTCAAGTGCTTACGGGTTGTATGAACATTGTATCAATAGCACTTGTAATAATATAATGTTTGTGTGCGATGTACATACTTACTAGTAGGGCACGCTTTAATCAACCGGTGATTCACTCGCCGACACCTTTGTCAAAAAGACGTAGTGATTGTGAAGTTGGGTAAACCCCAGGCTGGTTACAATCGGAATTGACCATAGAAAAAAACCAAAGTGATAGGTGTATTCCGACACGGGGAATCAAACCCCGGGCTATCGCGTACGTTCCAAGAATTGACCATGAGAGGCGATAATGTTAGCCACTACACCATATCGGATTCGTTAGCATAATGGTAGACTGGTGGAAATTTTGGTGTGCGAGGATGGGTGGCTGAAATAAATGCGCTCCAATACTAAAGTCGTTTCCATAACCTACCAGCCCCAAACTTAAGCCAATGTTGACTAGCCAAAATTATTCTTCTCTATTGTGCCCTCTTAGCATATACTCCTTTCCAAAATTCCTTTACTTCTTTCTTGATTTAAGTCATCCAAGTCGACGCCTAAGCTTGATGCGCCTTTGGTGGCAGGAAAACGTGTCCAAAAGGTGAGTTAAAAAACGGGGGAGCAGCATATCGGTACAACGTTCAGAGTTGAACCATGGAGATGCGAGGTCTTGGTAGGTGACTGATTTGACAACAATTGTGCGAAGACCCGCCCGCCGACCACAAAGACCGTGACACACTGTTGCCAGGAGAATGATAACGAGCGGGTACATAGGGGGAAACTTGTAATAGATATCTCGGAGCGAGTTTGTGTGTGTACAGTCAAACATAATTTGAGCGTCAGTCTCCACTCCTATCGGTGAGCATTCGCCGCAACCATCATTTTTTAAGCTGGTGGAATAAACCGTGTCGGCAGAGAACTAAACTGGCATTAGGATATAGAGGCGAATCAATATGGGTGGTACTGGGTGTCTGTGTTACTGCTATGCTATAGCGGCAAAATTAGTACACTCGTTAGGGCTAGGGCTGGGGGCTGGGGGACACTTTGGTCTCGATCCGGGAATAAGACGACGCGTTCAATACTCAAACCTACTCAAACACTAACCTCCTAGCTCAATAACAGGGGCCGTTTGTGGAGTAGTTCTCATACCCGAACAAAATCTGACAAGTATATCGTCTAGTAAGATCTCCAGGAAGCCACTGTCACTGTAGTATTTCGAATTCTCGAGCTCATGAAGAAAAGAGCATGTGAAGATTGTGCCTGTGAAATATCAGCTCGAGTTGAGTTCAATGTATCTCTCGGAACTCCAGTCTCCGAGTCGCTGGTGCCACCGGCTAGAAACGATAAACTCATTCGTTGATGCTGGGTAGACTTAGTTGGGAAGCGCGAAAACGGCGATAAAAAATTGGCGACTAGAGATAAATAGAAAGATAGATTTATCCTCGGCTCCGCCACAAGGCGGGGTCCCACAAGAAAACAGCCGGCCCCACAGCCAAGAGCTCGACACGCAAAAGGTCGACCGTAGTGCGCCACGGGAAAAAGAGACAGAAATGCATGGTTGTATATATGCTTAAACTACTCTCGCTGACTCTCTGAGCTGCCATCCCCCCCCTCCCCTTCTTCTGACCCGCTCTCAGTGAACCTTCTCCGTTATACAGTTACCTCGTGAAAGTACTTAGCTGCCAGAATGACATGTATCCAGTCGAAAGTGAACCTATGTAGGTAAACGTAAGCCTCTGTGTCCGAAAAACTCCCCTGTCGGTGGAGGAGAAAGTGATGAGCGATGCTATCAAGGAAGTGCCATCCTTGGAGCGCTGTTTAATTGCCATCTGATTGCCATGGTGAGGCCTGAACCTGCCTGAACACATGCTGTGGCGTCTCGCAGACTAATAGCTTAGTCTAGAATGATATCATTACTAATCTGCAAAACCTGGGATGAACTATGACTGCTATGCAGTGCTCTGGAGCGCTCCAGAGAGCCATAGCAGCCCTGAGTGCTACAGAGCGCTCTAGAGCCCATACCCTTGCTATGGACAGCTATGGACCACCACACTTATTGTTCTACTTCAGCCTGACTGAAGTAGGGTGGGAAATCGTAACATTCGCAGACAAAGCGAGATCCCTTCTTTCATGGTTCGGTACCGATGATACCTGGGTTTTATAATTAATTGGCCAATCTTTAAATGCATATCCTTTCCAGCTATCGATGAAGGGAGATTCTTCGCTGTCTACTTCGGTCAGGCTGAAGTAGAACAATAAGTGTGGTGCTAGTAGAGATAAGTAGTCGGCTGTAGTCGGCCATGTTTTCTGACCGAGTGCGCTTTTATTTTCTAATATGTCTAATTTTATCTTGATATTTATCTCAAATTTGAATTTCAAATCATTCTGGCGCTACATTTCCCTGATTATTGCCTGATTAGGGTCTATTCTCACAGTTACTTCTCGCTTTGACTATTGACTCAACCATAGGTAGTGCGCAGTAGATTTATTCTACCATTTGTGATGAGTTGCAGTCGCAAAAAATGTTGTTACTAGGATCGAAAACCTCATGGCAACACTACTAGGACAACAATAGATTCTCTCCAAAGGCATCCTGTCCTCAAAAGACCCCTCACGGTTTTACAACAAAGCCGGCACAGAGCCTAGCTTTTGGCAGGCTTGGCACGGCTCGTCCCGACATAGTCGGAGTAAGCGCTGCTGAAATAAATTACCTCCGACGTCGAGGTTTCTAAAGCCTTCAAGGTTGTTGGCAATTCTCGTATAATAACTTGTTTTTTGATGTGATAGACAGAAATGTGATCGATCGGTACTATCTCCACTCCTTCCAGCTCCTTCCCAGATAATTTTGGGCAGCTGCCGTCGATCGGATGCCTTCCTGTCAAAGCGTTATTTGGCAACTCTGAACCAACTTATGTAGAAGTTGTGAAATACGATCTCAATCTTGTTCTTTTCATTGATGAACTATGGTGATAATAAGCTAACTACTCAAAACTGAAACCTGAACGTAACCGTGCTACGGGATTACATACTGAAATATCATATCAAAAACTCAAAAGGTCTCTCATCGGAGTCATACATACACAATTCAGACGTTCACTCTTTCATCAATATACGTGGGTGGCTTGATTTTTCGTTCAAGATCTCCTAGTCTTCATACACAACGCATTGAACAGCAAACGAGGGCAAAAGAACAGGCTGACATGAACACATGCATTTAGACTGGAACTCGGGCGTCTGCTGGTATGGTAAAAAGGAAAGAGGAAATTTATAACGCATCAAGTTTAGCATCTCGTTCTCAATGCCTAAAATAGCTACCCCACTTCTGCCTGCTTCTCAGTAAGTCTGGGATTTACTCCTACTAGCTACTAGTTACTAAAGTACTTAAACAGGATTTTTCCTTACGCATCTGGGTTCAGCATAACTAACTCTGTTTTCAACTCCTGCATCGACTCACTGGCTCCTTCTCCACGGACAACCCCAACACCGACCACAACCCTTCATGGCAGGTCTCAGATTTTGGCAAATCCCACATCATCAAGTTGGGTCGAAAGCCAAATTTATGTACGGAACATGCTATTAAGAAGGAAAGGGTATCCGTTGTGGAGGCCAAAATTGAGTCAGTCAACCTTGCCAGAGATACACCAACGAGAAGGCCCTCAAATTGGAGATATCGGAATCCTCACCGAGGTCGGGGGTTTTGATTATCTCTTCAATGTATGCCACGATGCAGGTCATTCATTGAATGAAGGACGAGTTCCTGAAAACTTCGAACCTATACGAGATCTCGATTATACACAGACTGAAGTGTATTCACAAGAGTACAGACCTGGCTCTTATGTTGCCAGCAATCCGAATAACATCCATCTAAGCGGAATTAAACCATATTCTTTCCGAGATCCTTGTATTCCGTACGTGCATCCTTCTGTATTTTTTCCACTTTTGTCGTACTCAAAGCAAGTTTTCAGAGGAGCACCCAGGAAGTTGGTGCGGGATTATCTTTTCATTCGACCGCTAGCAAAGGCGCTTTACTCATTCTACCCGAAGGGGGAAAAGGGTGGACCACCTGCAACGTAGAAAGTTTGAATTGTATGCTGCAGAGAATGCAAAGTCTTGGTATGACCATGTCATTAATGGGTTGGGCGTGAAGCATGCTCGCTTTATCTTATTACAGGATATGATAAAGCACGAGCTTGGGGAGTCTCGTCCTTTGATGGTGCTGAGGAGGGAAGTGTGTCGATGGATTTTGTACCCAGATGGACCCAAGGAGGTAGCATGCTCGAATATTGGTTCCGTAAATGTGACTCTGCAGAGTCATCGAGCGGCGCTGACAATACCTACGGTAATCAGTCTGGATGCGTGTTCCTACGAGGCCTCAGAATTGCTATTCGAGAGTCATTCCTATTTCGAACGACCTCCGAAATAACTTACATATCTGACCTGGATGCCGATGATCTACTTTCAAAACCTACAGCAGGATGGCTATCGATGTCGATGTCTACGCAATGGCGAAGGCCACTTCAGCCAAATCTATCCCCAAAGCGAAACAAATCCAATGACAATGACCCGGATGTTACGCGTCCGCCGAAGCTTGAGGTAGGTCATGTGTACCCTCTATATATTTCTCCACCTGCTAAATATGCATCCCATAAGATATATCACCCTTCAGATGTTATCAACCAATGGCTACTACGAACGAACGATAAAATTGATGTCGCCATAACTCATGATGACGTCTGGACCTCTGTGATTCACGATGTAAATACTCTTTTGAGGCTCATTAGTGGCAGTTATCCTCATGTTTTTGTTATCAGGATGACGAGAAAATGCCTCAAGCTGAGGAGCTGATTCGCCATGTCAATGGTAACGGCGGGGTAATATCCCACCGATATCTACAAGAGGCACATTGTTCGGTGGTACCGCGCAGTTTAACCCCCGAGGTAAACATTGGCCAGCACGGCGAGAAACAGTCTGGGCCTAACATCTCGACCACTACAACAGAAGATAAACTGGATTCATCCTATAAGGGTCTCGCTGGTGAATCATGATCATCTCATTGCTCATGTATACGATACTTATAGTCCGACAGATCATACGGAACTTCATCAAAACAATCTCGATGTAGTGGACTCCCGCTTACGCAACGATCCGGATCTCGAGATCAATGATCTCACCGATATCACCGATAATGATTTTAAAAATTCTCCTGCAGTGATTGGTGCGGACTCCCCCCTACACAGTTCGGACCGTGAGATCCCCACATATAACCTCGCCAAACCTCTCCGAGAGAAGGAAACTGAAGTAAAATATGGAAGTGGCGAAGATGGGACTTCCCTACACAACGATTCTGACTTCGAGATCAACACCTATAATCTTGCCACCAGTATACCGGAGTATGTCTGGGAAGCTCTCCGGCGGAATCCAGTACGGAGCAACGTTGTGCTCCCTTTGGCTGGGGGAGCTTTTCTGCACGGGGGGAGCACCGGTGGTGCTCTGGGCGGTCGGCGGCTGTGGGTCGCCTGTGTTTCTGCCGCTGGGTCCAACTCTGGTTCAACACACCACGCTGTCGAGCTAGTCTTAGCTTTTTCTAAAAATGCGCTCGGGGACTATCCCTTATTCATCGTCCCCACAGTCTCCTTGTCCCTTCTACCGCAGAAATTGCTTACTCCCCGCTTGCACATGCTAATTCCCGCCATACTGGGACATTTTTCTCCCTCACGAGTCTACAGTGTCTTTGCTCCTGAGCCTGTGGCCGAACTTTTCGCTCGTATCTGGTCTGAATCGACTCAGATTTCGCACTACCCAGACCCTTACTATGCAGCGAGCTTAGTGTTCTGCACTCAGAGATCCTTCAATAATCGCCCAGAGCCGATTATGCAAGATGGATCACGCTACCAGCTCCGGCCTGCTATTTTGTCAGACCTAGAGGCTGTTGCAAAACTCTGCTTGGAATTTTCGCAACTATCTGAGCCTTTCCTGTTGTGCTGGAATGGAGCGGTGAAGGAAGCTGAAGCGCTCATATCCAATAAGCAAGTTTGGGTGCACGAGTACTTCCTTGGTGACTCCAATCGTTCCGGTCCAGCTGTGGGGAGTGGGTCAAGTTCGGAGATTACATGTATAGTAGCGTTCACCCGAAATACACGAATTAATTCCACCATCACCAAAGTTGTGACTTCTGACAGTCACCGCGGCCTAGGTTGCGCACAAAGACTTGTTCGGCAAGTGTGCAAGCACATGCTTTATGAGGAAGGGAAGCAGAGCATAGCACTCTATGTTGCTCATGATAATATTTCTGCCAGGAAGGTTTACCATAACGTAGGCTTTGTTGGCCTAGATGAACCTGAACATTCCGTCGAAGGAGTGGAGCGATGGTCAGGAATTGGTTTTGACCGCACAAAGGTGCAGCTCGGTCACTGGTAGCCTGGCGGCTAGTACTGTTTTTTTCATTCCTTACCATAATTTTATCTTTAATCTGTCTTTCTCCTAATTGTAAACATGCATATATGCATACATATAGATATATATGAGGCGGGGGCGTACTATACTCTCCTCTCCTCTATCTTGTTGTTCACTGAGAACAAAGTGGCTGTCTTCAAGGCTGAACCGAGTTTGGAACTGTTATTTTATGGTGGGGAGTTTTAATCGCAGGATGCCATCGCAAATAAGCCTCAAATTTAACTGCCTTAGTGTCTATATTGAAGTAAACTTAGTGGCTTGAAGGCCAAAGCGTTATGTATAAAAAAATTGTGAATGGATGTAATAGAAGTTATAGAACAGACTTATTCCGACACGGGGAATAGAACCCCAGGCTATCGCGTGGTATCTACTATGAGAGGATGTAAGCCACTACAGCATATCGGAAGTATACGTGTATGACTACCAGCGGTATATGAGTTCTATCCTTACTATATTGGCATGCCATCGGTGAATGAGATGTCTGTGCAAACTGATAAACTCAGTGTGAAGGGTGCCGGCGATGGTGATGATAATTTACGCAGCACATCCTCCACCATGGGACTCACATTTGCCAGAACTTGAGCTTGATTTGGGGAGTCGCTCGCTTGTGTTTTAGACTCGAACAAGTCCCTGCCTCAGAGAGGTAATGTGAATCATTCCAACAAGGACATGCCCCAAGCGTTAATTGACAAAGTGACCAAAGGAATACCAACTACTGGTTTGAGTCTATTTGGGTTTGAGGAGATAATGCCCTCTAAGCTCTAAACGTATTCTTAATTACAGATGAACATGTATCAACAATTCACTAGCAGCGATGTCCTTGATGATACTGGTAGTGCACTTAGTTACTCTTTGAGTCCTCTCCATCCAATGATGTAAAAATCAGCAAGACCAAAACCATAAAAGATACGTTCAAAGCAACTGCACGAGTTGGTGCATTATTCCGACGCGGGGAATCGAACCCAAGCTATCGCACACCTGAAAACACCAGAGGCGAGAATGTTAGCCACTACACCAAATCGGAATTAGTTATGTCTGGACTGCATTAACCTAACTGGTAACGAGTAGTAATGAAGCGACTGATAAACCGATGGGGAACATCCGAGGAATTGTGGGTGTTTGAATGATGGGATGGGGAATAAATTAATCGAATTTCAACGGTCCATATGAAATAGTGTTGCAACGGCGCGGCTCAAAGCTGGCTCTCTGAGCCGGCTTTAGCTGAGCCACCTTGAGCCGAGCCGTTGAAACGGCTCAATGGCTCATTAGCCAAGAGGCGGCTCGGCTCCGGCTCACGAGCCGGCTTCAAGCGGCTCAAGCCATAGCCTTTATCTGTTCTACTTGCTCTTGTATTATGCACTATATAATATGCTACCAAGCATCAGAATTGAGCCATCAGGAGGGGCATATCAACCCCATATTCACTAATTATATAGTTATGACAAGTGATCATGGCTGGGTGACTAAAAACCATAGTTCAGGACTCCAGCTAGGTCATAGAAGGCCAGAGTCTACAAAAATACAGACCCTGCCCCCCCTATGAGTGTCAGGCATGGTCATTATCTTTGTTAATTAAATCAATGTCTTTGAAGTTTGTAGTTTTGATCACTACTACTAGTAGTCTGTACATATGTGGCTCAAATGGTGCCCAAGATTCAACCTCTTGGTCAAGGCCTCAGAGGGGCATGGGACAACTAAATCCTGACTCTCAGGCTAAGGGGTAGGTAAACAGGCAGTGACCTGGCCCTCCCATGTTCTCATTGCATTGCTCAAATCATCCAGATACTGAAGATAGCATATAAACGGGACCATATACAGATATACAGACATTAGAGAATTAGCACTGAAGTGCTTAATTCTTGCTCATGCTCCCAATTTTGCTTGTCCAGTGGGATAATCTAATTTGCACGGCCAGCCGCCAGTGATGAATCATCGGCGCATACCTTTGCACTGTAGTATGAGCCATCATAAGTAACTAGTAATCCTAGTCTGGGTACAGCAACCTACCGCAAAAAAAATGTCATTAAACAAAAAAATAGCAGGGTAGCACAACAGTAAGGTTCCTACATCAATCCCACATGGTACTTGCTTCACAGTACACAGTGCAAGCTCAGGACTATTTGATACTAATATTGGATATTGCATACTTGAGGTACTATGGACTATGATATTATTGTCATAAGTATGGGACTCCTAGTATCTTAGCTTTTGTCTTAGCTACATATCTCCCTGGCTCTCTGTCCTCTCCAAAGGATTTTTGATGCTTTACTTATTGTTAGAGATGTCCACGAGTCCAAGTCTTCACAAGTACTCGCAGGTAAGATCCGTGGGAAAACCCGCAAGTATGTGACTCGCGGATCCCAGGATCTGTTTCCCACGGGTCAGGCGCAGGTCACAAGTCAGACATTTGCAATTTTCGGTTGACTTGCAAGTACTTGTGTGACTTGTGCAAGCAATATGAACTCATATATTTGTTGTTGGTGATCAAAACTTACAGTAATTAATAGTATCATATTTATTATAGTACTTATCAAGTACTGCCACACATGTTTGAGGTTGTAGACAGCTCACAGCGACTGAGCGCTTATTTTAGCGCCCAATCGCCGTAGGCTGTCTACAATCCAAAGCCTAACTGTCAGTACATTTTTACTTCATACCATAGTATGAAATTAGTGTAACAAGTAAAGTACAGGTTTTAATAGCATTATACACTGTACAATCACTGTATGCAAGTAAATAATGGTAAATACTTGTGAATATAGCTGTAACTACTTGATTAGTGCGCGGATCCACAGGTACTTGTGAGACCCGCAAGTAATACTTGCGAGTCAGTGACCCGTTTCCCACGAGTCAGCCGCGGGTCATGAGTCAGGCCTTTTAGGCCACAAGTACTTGCGCTCCGGATCCAAGTATACTTGGATCCGGACTCGTGGACATCTCTACTTATTGTACATTCCTTTGATATTTATGGCTGCCACAGTAATACTGAGACTTTCAGCTAAGTACAATGGTCTAACATTATCTACAGTCTGATGATAGACTGCCTGTCCTCTCTTGCATCTTCTTTAAGTGACTTCTATCAACAAGAACTCTCCACAGTGATTACTAGACTTACCAACCAGAAGCATGACTTGTTGAAGGCAACGCATATCAAGCCAATATTAACCAGATCCCACATTTGCAACTATAACATTTATTTACTTGCAGGTAAATGGAGTCCTTATTAGGTATCCGCACCGTAACCGTATAATACGGTTTACGGTTACAGTTTTATGGGTACCCGTAACCGTACCGTATAAGGCTTGCAAAGCTATTTTACGGTTACGGTTACGGTACTGCCGTATACCGTATACTGACCGTATATTTACGGCTGTATACAGGTACCATACGGCCCGTAAAAATACTCAGAAGGCCAAGAATGGCAAGGAGGTTGTCTGACTGTCTTATTATTCATGTGGATGCCACCAACGGTATTCCAGTTGGAAAAAAATTTTCTACGTTCTGAGATCGAGCCCTCAGCGTCAGAAAAACTGGTATAAGCTTCTGTCACGAGATCAAATCACTGTGGGAATTAATATGCTTATTGTTGAGGTGGTCCTCTGTTTGAAGGCAGAGACCGTTTGTGTGCTGATACTATACAATAATCAATATAAGACTCTTGAGTATGCATTTAAAGTTAATATAGATGTGTAAAATTCAAGTTTTAGGTCTTAGAGATTTTTTATACGGCCGTATACCGTAAAATTACTGTATAATACCCGTAACCGTAACCGTAAGAGGCTTTTTGTATCTCTTTACGGTTACGGTTATGGTCCTACCATATACCGTAAATTATACGGTGCGGATCCCTAGTCCTTATGGTGTTACAAATTGAAAAGCTTATCAGGAAAACAAAACCTGCGTTGTTCAAACTTTCCAAGGATACTATACCACTACTACAGAGCTTGCTACAGAGTTCTGCTGTGCCTTGTGAGCAGGTGCTTTCATCTTAAAATGAAACAATGACTGTAAGCCAAAGTATGCTTTCACCACTAATGTTTCAAGCTTTGCAGATGCTGAAGCTCGCAAGTTGTCATGATGATACCATGGACTGAACATCATTTGTCAATGCCAGTCATGACACCTAGAGCTGGAGACAATCCTTGAGGTGCAGTGACATGTACCTGAAGCTCAGAAAGTGTTCGAGACCATGATACACAATGACAGGCACATATATAGCTCAACAACGTACATAGTAGTCTACTGATACTATAAGATGATTTTTTGCAGAAAAAAACGGCTCAAGCCAATGGCTAAGCCGCTAGCTAGCCGAGCTTGAGCCGAGCCATATACTGATTTTGGCTCATTGAGCCAAAGCCATCTGGATCAAGCCGGAGCCGAGCCATAGCCAAGCCGAGCCGAGCCGTTGCAACACTAATATGAAAGCAACAAAGTAAAAAGTGTCAAGACCAAAAAGATACGGGGTTCAGCTTCAACTTGGTAACTCATGTAACCGACTACAGGGAATCGAACCCCAGACCATCGTGAAGTTCAAATGATTGAAATAAATATATTGTGCCATTACACCATATCGGACGAGGTTGTGTACAGACTAAGTGGTATATCTAGTTTGCGAAAGAGCGGTTGCGAAGGATATCGATGAGGACGTTCCCAGCCGGCACCGTGCAGGACTTCTCTTGTCTTGCGCAACTGCATCGGTCGCGTACGCATATTTACCGTCAGTCCGACCGCGGTTTTTTTCATTCTTGTACTAAGGATTGTCGATACCAGGTCTTTTGAGTCCGAGTTACCGTGGTTCGGTGTCAGTTGTAACTTTGGATAAAGAAGTGGAAACGTTACTATCAGAAAAAAGTGACAATGGCCCGTACATACCAGTCAGAAGCGGTCAGTAGCTCAAAACGGTCTCGACTCTCCATCTACTTCTGCACGGTATTCCCATACACGGGCATCCACACGGCGCAGTCCGTTCCATGTCATAGTATCCGCTTGTCGCTGCTTTGCTGTTCCAACATAGTCAGGATGTTGATCGAAGCAGTCCGTGTATGTGTTCTGGTGCTAGGTGACCTGATTTGTTTACAGTAACGGGGCTGATGGGTTGATTGACCAGATCAGAGTTTGGAAGAGCGCATATCTTGATTCTAAGCGAAGAGAGGGAGAATGGTAGTTTTTGTCAAGTAGGTGGCGGTTTCGGAATGAAGAAGCTGGTCAGAAATGTTAATGAGGCCTGGATAACTTGATGAGAAAAAAAAGCGACTCACCGAACGCCTTGGCTTCAAGATGTAACCCATTCTCCTGTCATAGGCTAAAGCTTCGATTTCTGCGGCGGCGCGATAGTTTTGTCCATAATCAAAGTCGATGATGTCTACTCATATGGTCTCGGCAGCAAACTCTTCTGTCTTGTGTGTAGTAAAGCAGTCCGGGATAGCCCCTTTGTGGAGGTAGTAACAATTGCGGGCGATCTAGAAAAGTTGTATGAGCTCGGGCTGAGATATCAATGATTCGAGATGTAAGGAGGAGGTACAACGTATGCGCGAGCCAATTGGATGCATACTTGAGAGAGTGTCTAATTGGTGGCAATGAACACATCATCATCAACGTTTTTACGCGTCAGAGTTACGGACTACTGGTTTCGGATTTCGACGCGTCCTTTGACAGGGTTTGACGATGATCTTTTTATCATAAATATTCACGGGAGTGTTGAGTGAAAACCAGTCAGATAACCGATGTCAATGATGGAACAGTTGACTCATCTGAAAGAGTGTCGCTATCCATAGAACAACTCTGCCTTCTTGCCCAACTACGCTGAGTGCTAGTGAAGAATGACGCGTTGACGCGTGACGTGTAAGTTTGAACTTGCAGCTTATTTGGAGGTACGAAGACGGTAGACCTATCTATCGCTTGTGGTCGTAAAAAGCAAGGAACAGTGGCAATTCCTCTTTGAGTAGCGCTTAATCTTGCCAGAGTACATACCTCACGAATTGTAAGTAGACACCGTTGGTGAAGTGGTTATCATGCTTGCCTTCCATGCATTCCAAATTGACAGCCTCTGATGCATAGCAAGCGGCTCGGGTTCGATTCCCGAACGGTGTATACCCCACTTCTAAGATCGGCAATTTTTTTGTTTTTCCTGTTTTTCAATACCTAGCTAGCACATATGCAAGTCTAATGCTCGCGATCTGTAGCCGAGGATTCTCATTAGCATATAATATCTATCGATGTGCATAACTACAACAGGTGCCGTCGTCCTTACCACGTATTTGAATCTCCACCAAGTAAGCAACTGGTTCTCCTTAGCTTCGATATTCTTTCGTAGCTGTCACCATGCCTTGAGATTTAAAATAACCGTTCAACAAAATCTTTGGAATGTTTCTGTTCGAGGCTCAAAATTCACAACTAAAACAGTTTTATGTTAAATCGGGGGACAGTTATAGACTGGTTATGGATGTGGAATTTTAATGCTGCTCAAGGAAAAGCTCACAACATGAAGTAAAATTAACTCCGATTACTGACTATGCGATTTTACACGGAATCCTTGGGCTAAAAGGATCAGGTTAAACAGAGAGCTGTACCATATCGGAACCGCCTAGCATATCGCCTGCATTGACCCATGCGACGCAGGAGTTCTGGCCCAAGCTGAGCATAATTAAACGAAGAGGGGAAATTCAGCCGCGGAAACGAAAGGCGCTACCGTGTGGGACGTCTTTTTTGTGTTCAAGTCGACCGAGATGATGGGCACGAAGGGTTTTGTTTACCAAACAAGATTCTTGATATGCGTATCCACAAAGGTTAACCGCTACAGTGGGTCCTTCCAACCCCATCTACAACGATCCCAGATGTTCCCAACTTCGAGTTCTTTCCTAGCCGTCGCCATATTTTGACATATAGATCAACCATTCGGCAAAATCCTGCAAACAAATTTGTTGGACGCCTGGAATTGGCAGTTATTCTCTGATCACTTACCTCCCTCTCCAATGTTGCTCCAATGGGACCTAGATGGTGCTCGTGCCCAAATCATACTGATCTGAGAATAGACACGAAATCGAGACACGAAATCGCTAGGCCTCAACTTGAGATTTAGGATGTTGCTTTTTAGCGGCTGCACCTCAACATCACAACACTTAGTCAATATAGGCATGCCAAGCGGGGTGGGGTGTGGCATTGATGTAGCAATCAACTAGCCTAATTCCCTCATACTGCCAATAATTCGGCCAATACTGTGAGCTAAATACATATAAAGAAGGACATCATATGACCAGCAAAACAGCAATCCCGCCATCGGCATCGCGCTTAAGAGACGAACGCAACTTCGAACCATGAACCAAATTCAAATTGCCCAGCGGTGAGCCTCTTTCTTCTTTGTTTCACTTCTTTGCAATCGCTGCATTGGATGCAATTAGCGAGGCTCTCCTGCTCCTTTTGAGTATTCGCGCAACGGAAATTCGAAAAGATAGGAAGAGCCTTCACGTTATTGACCTTGGGGGCGCGTTTGTGGGCATTTTTTTTTTTTTTTGCTCTTCAGAGACACGTAGAGATACTGCCTCTCTTCTGTACCTACATACCTGGAATATGAGAGCAGGGCTGCGAACGCAAGTTTTACCTTGACGTGTCGCTTCCTCTGATCAGTTACATTTCTCAACCTTGGCAGCCTCGGCCTATGCGTCCCAGAGCAAACTCCACTTCTCCTCAGGCCTCGGCGCCTCTTTCCCAAGCTATCGAAGATAAAAGGCTCTTTCAAGTACTTGGACAATGAAGATGTCGACTCTGGATCTTCCTTTCCGCCACTTCCATCTTTGGCTCACTCATCACCTCTATCCTCACCGCTCTTTTAGCCTCCACTACTCCCTTGTTCATTCCCATCAGACCAGCGTCAAGGCACCGGAAGGCTTGTCCGAAAGGAGCTGCAAGGGAAGGTAAGAAGTGTTGAAGAGGCGGAGACAAGAGGCACTACTGAAGACTGCTGACAACATCTCTGCGTGCCAGAATCCTGGTCAATGTTTGTTTTGAACAACGCAGCTTTCCAATTCACATTCTCACTGACGCCCCAACGTCTTATGTTGGAATGCTGGATGAAGGCATCAGAGGTAAACACGCACCAACATTGGAGGCTCACTAGTTAATAAGTTATCAAGGTGCGGCCTGGGTGAGTACTTTGTGCAGTCAAAGCGGACATCTAACAAGCATTTCACTGCCAAGCAGCCGCCTGGGCAGCTCAATGTTGGGGTAGCTCGTGCCGGAGTCTGTTGACATCATAGCACTTCCGTAGGTAGCGGCACTCATTCACACAATACTCATTCGGCAGGAACTTTCGCTGGGTGGACCACGGGCTTCAGACCAAAGGTAAGGACAAGGCTGCGAGAACAGCTGAGGAGGCTTAAGGAAAAGCTTGCCATTGGGAGATGGGATTGGGCTTGTTCCGTACTCTTAAGAACTTAGACAACATGCATAGTCCAGGAAATGTAACTTAGTTGTTGTTTATATCACAACTTGTTGTACTATAAGCTGGAAGCACAAATTTCGTACTCGAGGTTTATAAAACAGGCCACGGCCCGCGATCCCGAAGTTCGAGTCCACCGCTAGAAACATTGAGGACACTTGATCCATAACATTTTTTACTATTCTCGCAGCATGAGTATGTTGTATTATATGTAATTAGCCCGTATAGGTACTTTTATCTGCATCGAACTGAATGCCAAAGAGTTAGAGCTTGTTCGAGGTTTAAGACAAACTCCAGCTTCGAAAGTTACTTATCTTCACTGCATCTACCAGCCAAAAAATTTGACCAAAAAATAAAAGAGCACTATATTGTAGATATACATGAGGCAATACTTCGTGCACCACAATATCTTCTATAGGCGCATTTGATCGCTGGAAAATGCCCCCGAAAACTCAATTTCTACAACCTTTCGAGACCACTACTCACGCAACATTCCCATGTGGTGCTTAGCAAAGTTGGATTTGACAACGAATAAAAAAATATGCTTCTGATACTCTATTATTTACACTTTCATCTGTCTTGAAGGAATGGTTCTGAGGTGCATCTACTTATTTGCCCCCCCAACGAGCAGAGACGTTCTAGCTGGAGGTTCCAAAAAAATTACTTTACAGCGAGGTAAGAAGTACACTTATTCATCTATTTAACATAATGCGCCTGTATTTAATGGCTATGGTACCTAAGGAAGCTCAATGGCAGGTAAAGTTATGCATCCCGACGCGAACGGGCGGGTGTTCTTACGAAAGTTCCCACGGATTTTCTTGCTTCAAAATAAGATAGTTCTACGTTCGCTGTAGTACCTTTGACTTTGTGTTTACAGTTTTTTTTGGGTAATCTTTCGAAGCAATAAGCGAAAACTTTCCAGGGAGGCTCAAAGTTGTACTCTAACGCAAACGGTCTCAGCGAATTGTCAGTGTAGAATCTGGCAACAAAGCATCTATATTCGATGATCTTCCTCCAACTAGATTTGCACGAATTGCTTTGAGAATAAAGAAAAAGTCTGAAAATCCACTGTCTTCGCTGAAACCGAGGTCCTGTCAGAAATACATATGCCAATCTACTGAGTAGTACAGGCGGGTGTGCAAGTATAAGGCTTCTTAGGTGCATGTTGATATCACCTAGGCTGCGTCGAGCGGCACAAGCAGTATCCGAGATCCTTGGCCCATAGCTCTATGCATCTCAAGCATGCCCAATGTCCAATTTCCTCTGGGTACCTGCTTTCATTATAAACTCATATGCGGTCTCAGATGCGAACAGAGAAGTCATTCATGCAAAGGAGAGGAAATGGAAGCAGCGAAAGGATGGTGTGACATGAAAGAAAAGACATACAGGTGCCAACGGTGAAGCAGTGCCTGTGTAGTATTTGTTCTTGTATGTAAATACGTCAGGAAAAAAACTTCTTTATAAAACTCTGAATGAACAAGCACCTATGCGACGAAAGTACTTGACCTTGGGTAACAAGATAGGCGCAACATGCTGAGAGGCGGAAGCAACAGTTACTGGCACAGCGAAAGTCTGCCGGTAGTCACGCTAGGAAAGCGTGGCTGCACAAAACTTTGTAATGCGCACTGTACGGCCAGACTTCTTATAGTATTTAACTCACGATATTAGCCGAATTATTGGCAGTGTGAGGGATTAACGACTATTCATTGCTGCATCAATGCCACAACCCACCCGGCTTGGCATGTCTATATCAAACAAGTGTTGTGATGTTGAGGTGAGCGGCTGCAGTTGAGATGTCAGTAACACCAGAAGAGTAATATTAACGGGATACAGACCTCGTTCAACCTTCCGACCTTTTTGTACGTGTCCCATTCTTGCGGATTTAGATCCAGCACGCCTCTTGGCTTGAGAACGGAATAGATGCGTTGGAAGAACACGTAGAGGCCTTCATTTCCTAGTCATACACGTTAGAAGGATAGGAGAGAGTGGGAGAGGTTGAGACTTACGCAACGACAACATCATATCCATCTGTATCCTCCACAATCAACTCTTTGGTCTAATCGGCCGTAAAGACACATTATGACGGAACAACAAGTATTTTCCGTGTATTTTCGAAGGAGGAATAGGAAGAGAACCGAAAAGAGTGTTGCAGTAAGAGTTGGCTAAATTGTGGATCGTGGATCGTTGTGGTGCCCAAGTCACGATCAAATCTCCGCCTTTGCCTCCAAACACGTCTGTTGGGTTCTTCTGAGGCTTTGAAGCAACCAGACCACTTGGCGCTTTTTCCAAATGAGCGTGTCGTCCCGACGACTTTGTGTGCACCCCATGAATGTCCTAGAATAGCGATTTCCAGGTTTGTATTAGCATTGCAATTGAAAAATACGCTGAAAGCACTCACCGATTTCACAAGTGACCATCCTTCATCACATCCAGTATCCAGCACGGTTTTACTCTTGAAATTATCGTGGGGCAACAATGCGAGACGAGGTTGACTGAAGGACCGTTCAAGTTATAGCTGAGAGAAGGTGAAAAGAAAAGATCAGATGGAGTAAGCGCCGGAATGTCGTGACTCCCTTCCAAACTTTCCGAGTCTTCGAACTTGCACCCAAATTAATTTTATTCACTGGAAGGTAACTATCTCCTCAACTGAATCTGCTGCCACACTAACGCGCTGAACTTGAGATCAGGAACTTCCTGTTTCGCAATCATTCAAGTCACTCATTACTCATATCATACTTACCTCCATGTCTTCTGAAAACCACCAAAAATCCTCTGATGGTCGCGTCAAAATCGATAACGCCGTGCTCAATGAAAAACTTCGGACATGGTATCCAGCCGCTATCGGAGAGCTTTCCGAAGTCACGGAGACGCTGAAAACTGGCACAGGAGGATATCGTGGACTGCGACGCAGAAATGGACCGTCTTCGTTCAGCTTATCAGGCGGAGATGCATCGTCTGAGTTCCAGGCGCGAGGGGCTAATCCTTTGCACCGAGAAGCTTTCTGGCTTCTGTCACCTATCCGTCGTCTGCCGGACGAACTCTTGTGTCTGATTTTTCTAGATTGTTGCGCGGAAAACGATATGAGAAACAGGAAACCGGGGGAAGCTCTCACTCTAAGCTCCGTATGCACTCGATTCCGCAGCTAGCAATCTCATATCCTGCTCTCTGGTCAAATCTCAAGGTGCTCCTCCCTTCTGAGTACGAAGGCATTGACGACCCCGAGACACCAATACAGGACCCAGGATTTCTTGAAGAAGAGATCAAACTCACTTCGTTGATCCAGCTTTATCTAGATCGATCCGAAAACCGTCTTTTGACCCTTGACCTTGATATCGATGCAAGGGAACGTCTGCCCGAGCACCTCGCAGTGCAGCTTCTTGCATGGAATCCAACCGTTGGAGACATCTTGTATTTCGCAGAGGAGCCTACGACACGGAAAGTGGTCGAGTTCCAGATCTGGATGCTTTTTCGTTTCCGCTCTTAGAGTCAATAGACTTTTGTGAGGCAATAGGACTGGATGGTATTATCGCTCCAGAGGTATTTCTTTTGGCACCAAATATCAAGCAACTCAGATTCCATGATCCTTGGCGCGCCTGGCGCGCGGATAGGCTCAATACTACTTGGAAAATCAGTCACACATCTCAAATACCCAGCACTCCAAAGCTTCTGGCTTGTGTTTGACCTTTGCCCCAACCTCGGTTCTCTCACAGTAGATGGACATTCTAGTTCGATGACATCCACAAGTCAAATTCGAATCCTTCCAACATTGTTTTCACTCACAATTATACATGACGGATTTCTCAAGTTGGATGATTCGCTCAGATGTGCGATGTCATCGCTTACCACTCCTAGCTTATCGGAACTTGTACTGAAGCAGAATGAGCATGAGCAGGAAGATTGGGAGACGCTCGAAGAAAAGGCGAATGAGAAGAAGGTTGTAAAACCTTGTCAATCATTTCCTATCATCAACCAGTTTCTTCGAGCGGTCTCAGCTCCGCTCATTGTCAAAACTTGTAATCCAGGGCTTCTATATCAGAGACCAGGATATGGTCACACTCCTCCTATGAGTTCCATCCCTACAAATCCTTTCGATTGTCGACCCTGCCTTTCCTGCCCTCATCTCCTCTACTCCCATCTCCAAACCTTTCATCGAAAGTCTGCACGCCTGGAAGCGAAGCACCTTTCGTCGTTCGATTGAACCTCTTGTTCCAAAGCTGCGCGAGCTAATATTGAAGGTTAGGACTGAAGGCTTTGATCCTTTGTCTTTTGTGGATACCATTTCTTCTCGTTGGCTTCCCAGTGAATCCAGTGCCGTGGAAATTGGTCTAGTAGTATGCCTGAGATCAGTCGAGCTCCACTTGCCGGGAAAAGTGGATGCGAAGCTTATGAGTGCCTGAAACAGTTCGACAAGGCTGGACTTCGCGTTGTAGTAAAGTGTAAAGGGGTGGATGGGTATATCGTTTGAAGGATATCGGCTGTGGGACCGTTGGCGTTGAGTATTACGTTGTTACTCGTATCTCATGTTGTTTTCGTTTACTCTGATTGTTCATGAATTATTCAAGTTTTCCAAATAATATACAGACATATTAAATGTAAAAAGAAGAGATCACCCATGTTCCCATGATCGTGAATATGAAGTGGCTTTACAAACTATACTACCTCGAGTCCGTAAGAAAAATAAATGAATAAACAAAAGAAACAGAAACTGGTGATGGGTTGAGCACTTGAGTAACTGTTCAACAATTCTGAGCCCAACGACAACGATG
>JADNRY010000488.1:0-44794 GCA_015501585.1 Rhodocollybia butyracea | reverse complement strand
TTCATATAACAAAAACCGAAATGAAACGAAAGAAAGAAAGACATACCGAAGCAAGATAATAATTCTCACTATCACACCACGTAGCAACAAGCGGTAAAAGAAATCATCGCTCTCCATCGTCAGAAACGAATGGATACTCTTCTCCGCTGTGACTTTTTTCTTATTACAGCTGTACATATTTCGTGATTTTGGAATAACTTTCAGCGCGAGATGTTGCCTATCGATCTTATCGCGCACGAGATACACTTTGCCGCTGCCGCCCGTGTTGATGAGCTTTACCATGTCGAGGTCGACGAGGTCCATTCGCCGCGGGGTGACGCTAGCGCTCGAGGAGGATCCTGAAGAAGAGCCAGAGACGGAACTGGTGATGGCGGATTCAGAGGATGATGTTTCCGAGTCGCTTGCGTATAGGTAGGAGTCTGAGCTCGGAAGACGAACATGATGCTGGTTGTGTGTGGCGTAGTAGCACTAGAAACAAAGAAACGAAGAAAGAATCGGTTAAGTTTTGTTTGATGGTTATATGATGGGAAAACAGGAAACTAACGTAGTTCATGGCTGCCAGTGGGGGTGGAGCTGGAAGGATTGGCGGTGAGGTTGGAGGGTAGATAAAGGAAGATAAAGGAAGATAAAGGGCTGAGACTGGATAGGAGGGTGGTCTCGAGGTAGTAGTGTAAATGTGCCTCGATTTCGTTCATTTAAGTAAAGTGTGAAAGATTGAAAGAAGGTCCACTTTAATTATGGTTATGGTTGGTTATGGTATGGTACGGTATGAATGATTGACCGCTTGGCTCTAGATTAGTTGCAAGTTGGCCTGGCTCTGGGTTCTAACCGGAATTTCGTCTAGCGACGGAGGTGATTGGGCCCGTACAAGAAGTTACAAGAAGTTCGTGATCGACCCAGGGACACCAAAAAACTGTAAAAGAACTGCAAAAGAATTGAATTGTGTGCCGAGGATAGAAGTGATTGACTTTTTTCTTTTACGAACCAGCTGTATACAATCTCTCGACCTAGCAAACAAGGCACCAAAAGACTCGAGTACTCACGTTTAGGCGAAAGCTGCGCCCCGCAGATCTCACTTAGGTCCGTGGACCTACCGGTCCATCACACACCGAGGGATTCCATCTACACCAAAAATTGTTACCAAAATCGTTTCGCAACGAAGACCGTAATATGTAAAGGCACAAAATGCCACAAATGGACCGTTCTTCCGGATCTCTCGACACTGAAAATAAAGAACCCTCGCCAGGCTTGGGCGCCCAAGACCAAGCTTACGCAAAGAAACCTGAAAAGAATTTCGAACAACGGACAAGTCTGCGCCGAACTTCTCTCTCCAAGACCCACAATTCCAAATTCCTGAGGGCCTCTCGAAGTTTATGCGGGTTACGAACCCCAACGCCACAGAATCATCCAGATTCAAGAAGCAGGTACTTGTCGATAGCCTGGGTTGCTAATAATGTGTCTTGGCTTCACGTCAGATGAGAGAAATTGCACAAACTGTATCCAGGGAACGAAACGAAACAGAGTCTGGCACCCCCGGTACGGCATACCACCGAGGCTAGCGTAATAGCGCATCACAACGAAGAAAAGAAAAAGAACTGTAGTTGAATGTAGTTGGGAGAAAAAGAAAAACATTAGCAGCTGGGTGGAGGTACTCGCTATCGCTAATCATCTCCCAAACTTTTTCAGAGGATCCGACTTCTTCTTCCCACCCCTCCCACCTCCCCCGTTCTTTCCATGGCCGCCTCTCCCCCGCTCCCGACCACGGACCACGCCCACGCGCATGTGCCGTCTTTCGAAACGGGACAAACCCAGCCGGTTTCTCGCCCTCCCCTTCAGGCCGTTGCGTCACCGATGGGCTGCCTGTCTCCCCAGGCACAGGGGCAGCACTTTTAGGAAGCAAGTACTTTGGTACGTGTTTCATGTGCGGCTGGACGCGCGTTGGGTGCAGCGGCTTGTCATGACGCAGATATTCTAGGTCCAAGGGTTATCTTCGAAATGGGCCTAGAAACCGAAAAACACAAAGCAAGATGCAAGATGAGCGATTGCGATTGCGATTGATAAGAAGGAAGCAAGAAGAATGATCCAAATTTAATCTCTTACCTTCAACTTGTCAGAATTCAAAATCTCCATCTTCAGCTCTTTGACCCGCGCTTCCTTCACAGCGCTCCTCGTGACACTCCTCAGCGCGTCCTCCATCCGATACCTAAACGCCTCTACCTGCTTCATATCAAACTTGTACTCCTTTATCTTACTCCCCCGCGCCGCTTGCTCACTCTCGACTTTCGCGAAGACTCGTTCGTCGTATTCGGCACTCGCTAAGCCGCCTACCACCTTGTTCGTCCCCCACTGGTCACGCGGGACCACAAAACGATAAGGACATACCCGTTCTGCCTGCGCGCGCCGTACGACCGACACGATGCGTGTACGCCCTCGAGGACACCGGCAGGTCAAAGTTCACCACACACGCAACATCGACAAAGTCCACCCCGCGCGTAACACCGTACTCACGGTCGCTTTTGCTTTTTGTCCGCGTTTTCGACCGTTTTTGGGATTTGGACGACTCGGCAGCTTCGGCTTCGGCTTTCCGTTTGCGTTTGCGGGATGAGGAAGAAGGTTCGGAAGGCGCCTCGGATTCGGTTGTTGGATCAGGTCGTTGAGTGCTAGTCACTAGTAGTAGTGGTAAAGTAGTAGTTAGTAGTTGGAAGCGAGAAACCCACACGGAGGGGCGAATAGAACAAAATAGGCTTACATTCTTCTTCTCCATCGTCTTCATCTTCCTCATCTTCAGAATCGTTTTCCTGTGCGCCGCTCTCATCCGTGGCAATGATATAATCATAGACCCCCTTGTTGAACTCTTGCACAGTATGATATCTAAGTACCCGCGGCCGTTGGTAAAAAAAATTACATCACATAGAAAAGTAGTGGACTTTTACCTTGAATTCAAGGGCAATTCCGAGTTTAGGACGCAGCTCTTGATCGAGAACTGTTCCAAAAAAAGCTTCAAGCGATAACTTCGGTCGACATCGTTGACGAAAAGTATACATTTTCCGCGGATGAGTTTTAATTTAAGGATGACATAGGTCAGAAGGAACTTGTCCACCTCTGAACACCTGGGCACAGCACACGAGAAGTTTTAGATTCGGAAAGCAAGCGGAAGCGAATGTTAGCCGAGACGCACCTCACGGCATACTGACTAAGATGGGCAGCCTCGTCTTCACCATCTTCCAGTTTGAGAATAGCCTGTAAACTCTTTTGAGCATCGGGTGGTCCGAGGAGTGTTGAGAGAGAAACTTACGGGATTCCGCAGTGTAAGCCCTTTTAGTAACTCGACGTCTTCGGTCATGGTTGCGCTCATGAGGAACGATTGGTAGACTTGGGGCAAGTAGGCTCCGCTGAAGATTTGCCTGATATCATCATCATGACCGTATGAGAGGACAAGATCAGCTTCATCGATAACGAGAGAGTCGAGTTGAGAAGCAACTAGGGTCTAGAACAGATGGGATGAGCAAATAAGCCAAGATATATATATATACTGACTTTGGATTGTAAAAGGGCCAGTGCGCGGGCAGGGGTTGCTATCACGATATCAGGGCGGTCAGAAAGCATAGTCCTAAGCGCAAAGATTAGATACAACAAATGATTTCCTTCTCAATCTCACTTTTGCAGATGAGCACTAGTTGAAGCCGCCGCGTTCGCCAAGACCACATCTTCACAATATTTACACAGACCTCGAAGATAGCTTGTCACCTGTTCCGACAATTCCTTCGTAGGCACAAGGATAAGAGCCCGGGTAGCCTGCCTCGAAGAATCTTCCAAATCCAGCGCCTAGAACCAAAAGTTCTAGGATTACTACAATTCCGCATCCCAGCCAAGCAAACTCACCCACACTTTTGGCACTCAGGATCTTCTGAACCAGAGGTATACAATACGCAGCCGTCTTCCCACTTCCAGTTCTTGCACGCGCGAGGATATCTCTGCTTTCTAACGCCAGAGGAATTGCTTTTGACTGAACCAGCGTTGGCCGGCTGAAACCCATGTCGGCAAGCGCACGTAAGAGGCGGGCATCTAGCAGATGAGAAAAACGCTGAAAAAGTGGCTTTGTTATCGACGAGATGTGCGTCGACCATTTTTGGGTGGAAAGCAAAGGGAAAAAAATTGTTGATAAGCGCCCATGCTTTCCTCTGAACTAAACGTCGTCTGTAAAATGCAAGTATGTTATCTCATCTTTAAATCTTGAAATGTCTTCAACTTCTTTACGCATAGATGTCGCCGTCAAGTCTCTCGGTACACTTGTCCAGAATGCAATTTACCTTATTGTTCTTCGACTTGTTTCAAATCTCCTGCAAGTTTATCACTTGTGTAAGTTTTACTCTCTCGCTAAATTCTTGTTCTAGGCCCACACGAATTGTTCAGAAGCCTTTTACAAGAAACAAATCGAGGTTGATATTCGATCTGAACCCTCAAAATCTGCAGAGGAACGCCAGAAGATGCTAGAACTGCTCAAACGGTTCGAGGAAGACAGTCTTGACGATAACATGCCTGATGAGGAAGAAGACGACGACGATCTAGCAGACCGTTTCGCAGAGGTTGACATTGGTACGAAAACCCTCTCCGCATCGATTCCAAACTTATCATAAAACCCGTAGCCTCTGCCTCACCCGATTCTCTGTGGTCCCTACTCACCAAAACCGAACAAGATAAATTCATCAAAGCGTTACATGATCCGTCTAGTAATTTCGCACAAGAACTTTTGCACAGCGAAGAACTCGAAAAAGAATCGCGTGAACCATGGTGGGAAGCTTCACCCGGTTTAACAGAGGATGATGATATTCAATATGGTACAAAGCCAGAGCTGATAACTATACCCTCTTCAATGGTGAAACCTCTACCGAGTGGCCCGCCGTTGATATACAACCTCTGCTCGATTTGGTGCGTTTTATTTGTGGTTTCGTACGATGATGGATCCTCACACGACAAACGAACAGTATCGCATACGCGTTCATAACTCGCCGCCTTGCAACATCTCCCCTATCGTCCCTTGATCCGACTGATTCAGACTACGACGAAGCAAGACGGCTTTTTGGGCAACTCGTACCTTTCCTCCTAGACCGCAAATCCACCGTATTGCATACCACGGTATCAGATGCTATTACCGATATATGGTCAAGATTCGACAAGGTGGGTGCCGGTGCTACTATTTTGTCTTCCCATTCCTCAGCATATATATCCAGTCAACCCTATCTACCTCGACATTTTCCGTCCTCATGCAAGACACAGCTATACTACTTCGTCCACTTGCAATAGCCGTCACTACGCCCACCCACAACGAACTCGCCTCTCATCCCAACCGGACTCCGATATACGTCTTATCGGATATATATCGACTTTTTCAGCCTCAATCCCAATCCGCGAAACCCTCTCCGGTATCACATAAACTTTTATTCTACGCCGCCCATGTTCTTGCTACGCCACCACTCGTAATGCGTTCGCTCGCAGATGATGTTGCGGTGAGGGGGCGGGAATCGGATGCAAGGGACGCAGATGTGAAGTTGGTTGAGGCTAGTTCAAGTCTAATCGAGGAGCAGCCAGGTTCAGCTTTGGAATCGAAACGAGTATTGATCGAAGAGATTTGAGTGCGCTGACATTCTATTATCTGTAGTCGTATAACAATAACAGAGATTGTGCTACACGAATTATCAAGAGTCAATCGATGAATACAATACACGATAGCAAGGCAATGTATGTAGTAAGCAAACTCTAAGATACAAAGCACGATATATACATAAAATCCAAGTAGATAGTTAGATAGTCCAAGTTCGAGTTTGCAGAGTCGTGCAAAGAGATGATAGCCGGTATCGCAAAAATGACCCGAGGACAAACGACGCCTGCCGCCGTTACCCCGATGGACAGAAGGCGCCGTATATGGCGTACTTGGTGTGAATGGCGGATGTACGTCTCGAGTCCACGCGACGGTGCCGCTCTTGACACGCAAATACAAAAGGACGATACTCCGATGTGAGGGGTTTCTGAAGAGATTCGGAATCGAGAGTATCGGAGGGGTTGATGGAGGCTACACTGAACCTGATCGCATGGTCTGGATGATAGCGAAAGACGGCTCGAAGCTTATACCCCCCACGCCCTCATGCCCACTTGCCCAACAAAGCCATAAGACCACAACCCAAAAGCATCGCACCAAGAGCATAAGTTAATCTCGCATTCGAGCTCTCCATCATTTCCTTATTGAAGAGGAATTCGTGGGCTAGGAGCTGAGTACCAATCAGATGATTCAGTTAGCATGCAGTAGCAGACTATACGTATCAAGTGTGAAGAGAGACATTCTTACCTCGACCAAGCCTGTATATATCAGGATTCCCGCGCTGAGGGAGTCTAGGACTCCACTGACGATAGATGCTGTCGGGCTATTTGGGTTATACACTGTTCGTAACCCCAACCCGATAGCGATCCCGATAGGAGTGGTGAATCCATACACCACTGCTCCGATAATGGGCACATAGTTATATTTCTGAGGCAAGTTCATATAGGCAAGACGAGAGCCTATACCCAGTCCCTCAAATGTTTCTACATATGTACAGTGTGAATCAGTAGAGGGTATTGGATCGTCAAAAAAGAATACGTACGGTGGAAAACCAACACGACGAAAAGGACTTTGAATCCTTCGTTGACTGCCAAAGTGAGCCCAATAAGGACACTAAGAAAAGCAAAGATACGAGTTTAGTCTTTTGAATCAAGTTTGAAAGATGAATTAAAAGACCGACCTGTGTAAAACAACTCCGAATTCTAATATCCCCACACCAACGACTTGGGATATAGCCGAGTCCAGTATTTGATGTGAATGTGGTGATGGCTGTTGGTGATGCCCTTCTTTTCCGCTTTGGTCTTTCTCAGAATGAGGCCGCATCGTCTGAGATACGGAGGACGATGAATCCGGAAAGGCTTCTACATCCTCCAGCACTGCACCAGTGCTAGAGGCAGCAGAGTCCATCATCTTTCCTTCGGGACCATGTGCCGCATGAGAGCCGATATCGTGGCCATGAGCATCTAAGTGTAAGGATAAGGGTAACAACACGGGATGATAGATCGATGGAGTCAGATTAAAGGAAACCGTTCCGTTAGTACCAAGCAGCAAAAGTTGAAACCGCATGCCTACCATGATGCATTCCTATCTTAGCGAGCAAGGATGTTCCCCAGCGGAAGGCGACGAGTTCAACGATAAATATGGAGAAGATGCTTAACAGGCAGAGGGCGAGCGCGTAGGGCTAGGGATAAACAAATCAGCAAAATAATATCAAAATGCATAGCTATTTACGAACATATTCGCTCCAACCTTCAGAAAGACACGGAGACCCTAGTTCATCCAAAGCTGGAGAGAGCAAATGAATGAATGCAGTTGCAATCTATGTAAAAACACATTAATGTCTCGAACGGCTGAGACACGAAAAAAAAATGGACGACGTACAATTACACCTGATCCAAAATATTTCGCAAAACTAAAAAGAGAAGAAAAGTTCAGTACAGTTTTCTTACAAGAAAATTAACTTTCCACGCACTCAAATAACGACTTTGGCGCATTGATAAACTTGGATTTCTTTGCTAATACAGGGAACAGCGCACCCAAGGACGCAGCGATGTAAATGATGAATATTGAGGCGATTCGGAGAGCCATGAGCGTATCCGTAGTGTCACTGCCGGAGCAGTCGATGGTGTCTCGTCGTTTCATAGTGGTCAGGTATCCAAGAAAGCAAAAAAGACGAGTAGAAATGTGGTCGTGAACGCGTAAACGTTGAGGAAATCGAAACTTATAAAAAACATCCGTAATCAATCGAGTACCGCACAAGTCATGTACATTTGCTTTGCCTTGATTTTGATTGGTCAATCAAACCGGAATCTGGGCAGTCACTAGTCAAGCGCCGACCTGCGCCGACAGTACTGAATCTTCTATCACTGAATCCTTGATCGATGCACCAACACTGATGGATGGTGCCCACAAGTAGGCTGTACTAGGCTGTAGGCCTGTAGCCCTACAGATTCGAAGATGTTGCTATAATCGGACACAATTACAATATTTGTTGGACCTACGGTATGTAGCTCACAAACAACTTAAACCAAACGCATCCGAGTCAGCACAAATATCCCAGTCTGGACTGTGGGGCCACAGTTGGTTTCACCCACAGTCTAGCTTTTCAGACTCCGAAAGAAAATACTCTCTCAATGAGTGTCTCATCGCCTGTTGACTTAGAGGCGTTGGAGGCTGCTTTTTCTGCAAAGTGTACAAAATCTTCGAACGTCTGTTTTATCAGCTCTCGCATATACGAAGCAGGCTTTCAGGCGACGAAAGAGAAGAATGAGGATAAAACGATGTTCTTCGAATCCAAGCTAGGATTAATGGTTGCACTTTTCGATGGTCAGTACTCTGTTGATGAATTAATGTTCTTAACGTTGACTTTATTCAAAGGACATCATTCCGAAGAATTATCGGAATACGCATCTCAAACACTTCCTGCCTTACTTTGCGCTCTCATCGAGACAACCCTGGCTGAAAAGGGCTGCAGTCTTGGAGATGCCGTCACAGAGTCATTTATCCAAGGCATCGAGGACTTTGACCGCTCACTGTTGCAAGATGGTGTTATCAATGAATTTCCTGAAAAAGATCAGACCGACTGGTCAGACCCAAAGTGGCAAAATCATGATGAAGTTTGGCTTGTGCTGGGCTGGTTAAGAGAGCATCCAAAGTTTCAGAGGGCTCGCTATGCCGTTGCTGGAACGACAGCCCTAATCGCCTTCATCGACAATGCTAAAGAAAATATCTGGGTGGCATCGCTTGGAGATTCTGATGCATGTTTGTTTGTTTTCTTCTCCTTTGCATGCACCATCTCAAAAATATTAAAGTTCTAGGACGGAAGAGCTTGGATGGATCGACCTATGATGTAACACGCTTAAGCGACTTTCATAATGGCAACAACCCCAAGGAGGTCGAACGGCTTGAGACAGAACATCCGGGGGAACCTCCGGTCATCCGTTATGGGCGTGTACTTGCTAATCTTGCTGTTACACGAGGTCAGATCTCCCACTCTGATTTAAACTTCTACTTGCTGATACCATCGTTCGTTAGCATTGGGTAATCACCAACTCAAAACTCCCTTGCCTTTTGCACGGTATATCCTTGGAGCTATCTGGCCTACCCCTTTTATCCCTGAATTCTTCGAAGAAGTGGTGATCAAGCTAGGCCATACACACCCTCCCTATATCTCCGCCACTCCTACGGTCTGCCATCACTCCCTTAAACCTGGGATATTCTTGTTCTTTCCTCTGATGGATTGGCTTATGAATTGAGGGAATTTTCCGAAGAGGATAAGTTGTTAGCGGTGGTATCTCTCGCTGCTGCTACCAGCATGACTTCATTACCTCCTAGGAACACATTATGGTCAGAGAAACTTGCACTACGGCGCATTCTATAAATGGTAAGCGACAAAGTCAACGACATATACAACGACAACTATCAAGCAAAAATTAATAAACTTTGTATGAAAAAGTATCGATTTATCCTGCAATAAAGTAGACGACCTTTACAACTACTATTTTAAACAATTGCATGTGACATTCACCTCCTATATCGGGCGCAAAAGGCCTTGAAAATCAATTTCTTTGTCACGCGCGCCATTCATATTGTTTTTCGCGCGAAAAACACAGCGGGAGGCGGTGGCATTTTATTTTTCGCGCGAAAAAGAATATGAGTGGCACACGACAAAGAGATTGATTTTCAAGGCCTTTTGCGCCCGATATAGGAAGTGAATGTCACACGCAATTGTTTAAAATAGTAGTCGTAAATGTCATCTACTTTATTGCAGGATAAATCAATGCTTTTTCATAGAAATTTTATTAACTTTTGCTTGATATTTGTCGTGGTATATGTCGCTGACTTTGTCGTGTGCCATTTATAGAACGCGCCGTAGTGTTGGGCACGGGTTTATTGCCTCCGCTGAAGGCGATAATCCTGCCGAACATTTGATCAAAAATGTCTGTTTTGGGACAAACTTGGTGCAAATGGCAGAGGCAGTTAAGCCATCGGGACAATGGGACGATATTTCGGCATTGGTACTGTTTCTGTAGATTTTCAGTGTAGTAGTTCGAGTTTTTGTTAAGCCTTGCCAACCATTTCAGTTGAGCTACGACATTTCCTGAGATTTGCCGCCGTGCGCTGAGTTATAAATAGCGATTGCCCTTCCCAACCACTTAGTGCCCTGAACTTCCCAGCTTCATCTGGAACATCATGTCAGTGTAGACAATGAATAGTAAGTTAGCCACCCATGTGCTACCTTTGACAGAAGCCAGAGATCGGAAACTTAGCCATTAAGTCACTGTAGGCGGTCTTACCTGGTCTTAAGAACGTTCTCGACAGGCCAGCTGTGGTTTCTGTCACCTGTGATCTGGTGGCTAGAGCTGGATCCCAGTTTTCAGACTGGATCGAGGTATTGCTGTACCGGTATAGTTTAGCAAAGATATCAGAGTTTTAGCCTCAAGCACTCTTGACCACTGGTGATTGCTGTTTCTGATTTCGACATCCTTTTTCAAGTATTTTTGCTCTCAGGCTGTCTGGCATGTCTGGCACAGGGTGAATGTATATCATAATGGACCTTTGCTGCATCGCTCACTCAAAGGGTGTGTATGTACAGCGGCGGAACTCAAGAAGAACCGACACACCGCCATTACCTCCACTTCTGTCGGATGGAAAGCTCAGTGGGAAGTTACTTTGAACATCAATTCAGGCACCCTCCGAAATATTGAATTTTGGGTTGCCTGAAATAGAGAAACTGAATTGGTTTTTCCATTTCAGAGGCACCGAAACAAAATAAGTACTTCGGATGTCATCTGAAATGATATCCAAAGTGTAGCCTTTCTCAGTAGGCCTCCCTCTGACAGAGACGGAGGTAATGGCGGTGTGCGAGGACTCTAACTCTGTACATTTTCATTTATATTTTCATATATGGTAAGAAAACTATTCTATTCCCAATTCCCCTGCACTGTACATTGGAGAATGAAAACTGAGTCCCAAAAAATTCATTCCTGAAATAATACGTTCTTGGCAGTACATCTCAGCCCGCTATACCAAGGAACTTCAGTCCTAAAATGATACTAAATATAAACCGAAAAACATACGAATAAACAGCCACTGCTGGCGCGAGTCACCAACGTTTTCATCCTCGAAGGTCAACTACATCCAAATCAATAATACCTAGTCAGGAGCTAGGATAGAGATGAACGTTGAGAAGAACACATACGGGCCCAGTAGCGCTGAAGGCGGGATCAGCGCTCCATCCTGTCAAATATAAAGGCCCCAGACTGCTGCTATTGAAGATGATACTGTGATCATGATGAGTGATGGAAGCAAGCAACACTTGCGAACAACTCACTTGAACGGCCCACTATTCACTCCAGGGATACCTGGGCTGATTGTGAAGAATAGCTTAGACGCTGGCTGAAGGACTGTTTGAGCCCGAAGAGCTTGGGAGCCAGTTGTTTCGCCCGGATAGCTGATAGAGAATCCTAGACAATTGTTGCTCTGAATCTGAGATACCATGAACATCGACTCGGATATATACATTACTCAACAAATAGCCAGACTGTACTCACTTGGTATTGCGTTACACCATTGATGGTCGACGAAACAATATCATACTGTTAAAACAATCATTATGTAGTAATTAATGCCAGAGTAGTGCTGTAACCTACCAACTGACTAGCCGTGCTGCCCTTTTCGAACATCTGGATAGGTTGCAATTGTGTACACACCGCGTCAGCAATGTCGATCGCCTGGGTCCCGGCGGTATTTGTGATGAAGAAGGGGGTGGCAGCTGCAGCGAGCGCAGTGAGGTTGGTAAGGATATTCAAGACCATTGTGTAGGATTGAAGAATCGACTGTGGGCTCAACACTGAATGTGGGGCTTGACGGATGAAAAACTCGCAAACCACAGGCTTTTTAAGGACCTGAAAAGTATAGATAATTCTCCAAATGGAGGATACATATTAGGCACCCCGTAAATGATATTTATTCAGTTTTACGGAATTATTTTGTACCGGATGCCAGGCCATATACAGACAGACCAGTCAGTTGCTCACGTCGGTGTTTAGATTCTAGAAAGACAGTGCCTGATACACACACGAGGAGCCTCAGGCTGGAGGAGGGAACGGGTTCCTACTAATCTTGCCTTTCAGGAGGACTGGAGTCTGCCAAAGTGGGTGGCGTCGCTTAGAGATTCTGATGCACTGTGTTTGTTTTTTTTCCTTCTCCTTAGCATGCACCATCTCAAAATATTAAAGTCTACTCGTAGGGCGAAAGAGCTTGGATGGATCGACCTATGATGTAAAACGCTTAAGCGACTTTCATAATGGCAGCAATCCCAAGGAAGTCGAACGGCTTGAGACAGAACACCCGGGGGAACCTCCAGTTATGGGCATGTACTTGCCAATCTTGCTGTTACACAAGGTCAGATCCGACTCACTCTGATTTAAACTTCTATTCACTGATACTTATTCCACTGGGGACTATTACACTGGGTACTACTTGGAGAGGAATAGATGTATGCAACGAGTGTGATTGCTTCCTCCTCGCTCTCCACTCCCGCCCTATGATCTTGCGTATAAACCAGTCTACACATTGCCTGTTGAAAATAGCTCATCCAACTTTTCTTTCATAGCCTCCTCCACAACCTTCCTCTTCACCGTCGCTTTTGTCACCGTTCGTGGCAAGGTGCCCAAAGGTACGACGAATATCATGTCCGGAGAAGCGATACGTTCATGTGGATAGCGAGCGGCGTGGAAAGGGTGAATTCGGCGGTAGATTTCGATTTTCAGTTCCGACTCATTAATGTTGAGGCTGACGCTGCAAGACGGGGGTGGGGGAGAGCATACCTCCACAACCAATACTGGTGATGGACGACCGTTACCCACTACCACACAGTCTGAGATGATATCACCGCAAAGGCTTCGAACATTATCTTCAATGGATCTAGGGAGGCAGATGATGAAAAGCTCCAAAGGTAATGAGTTAGGGAGCTTACTTGGTATCACACAAACTGCAATTTTTCATATTGAACCAATCATCGCTGCGACCGCAAAAGACGTAGCTTCCGGGTTCCACTTCTCGAAAGAGGTCGTTAGTGTGATAGTTACCTACGAGTTAGAGCTCGAATTCAATGTATCGGCAGTAAGTATAAGACACAAGAACTCACCATCAGAGGATCTAAGCGATACATCGGGGCAGTCGGGTGCTTCTTGGGGAACGACCAGTTCCAGTAGATCCGAATCACTTGAGATAGGAATGAACTTGGTGAAACGGAAACCTGAGAGCTGTCTAAGGTAATTTTGGCGAGATTTCCGAAGTCCGTCTGAAGTGAGAAGTCCACTACATTCAGTTGTTCCAAAAGAATTCTATACTTGAACAATTAACCAAGTACAAAGAAGCGATCAGAGCTAGAAGAGTGAAAAGAGCTTACCACAAGGTTGATACCATTCTTCCAAGCCCATCCTTCCTCCTCGTCACTCCCAAAGCTACCTCCTCCATACGCAATTTCATCCACCGATGAGAGGGCACGTAAAGTCTCTGGGTCCGTATATGAAGCACGAAGATGTTTCTTAAGAAAGCGCGGGAACAGGAAAAGCTTATTTGCCTTGCATCTGTTGATGATATCAACTAATTCGGAAGTAGAAGGTTCCCCAGATTTATATTGGACCATGCAAGATGTGCGGTAGATTGCTGAAATGAGACCTGCGAAAAAGAGTCAACTCAAGCAAGGAAATAGAAACATCGGGGAACATACCACTGAATTGAGCCATAAAACCCATGCTTCCACTGTCGACAGTGTTAGTAGAGAATAGTTGTGAAGCTATTAAAAGCCTCACCGCCAAACTACGATATCCGGATTCGCAGAATCCACTGGCAAGCGAGCTCTTGTCATTTTATGAACAATACCGTCCAACCAGGTGTAGTTGCATGGAACAATCTTGGACTTTCCAGAGGCGGATCCACTGGTCTGGTAAATGACTGCAACGTCAGAGCCTGTGACATGAGGTAGATCGGGGAGGGGATAGTCATTTGGATGGACAATAGTGACCAAAGTAAAGCAGGGAATGGGTATATTCTGGACGATATCACTATATCCCGACTCATGGATGAAAGCACGAGTATTTGCCTGTTCAAGCGGGCCTTCGATGACACTGAAGTCGGCATTTTCAAATATATTGATGAGTTGGGGAATGTACCCAGCTCGGGAAATTGCATATACATGCACGATGTCGAGATACTTGAAACCTCCGAAACTGGGGATTATCCATTTATCGGGGGCACTCGCGGATGACATAGCAGTTCAATCCTATACAACTTACCATAAAGCAATCACAGACCTCTGAGGAATATCACTAGTTTCTTTCAAAACATGAAACCAGTACCGGGCAAGGTGTTCGATATCGAGAAGGAATTGATGGAAAGTGATGTCCGTCCATTGTTCAATCTGGTCGGTTTGGGAATTGACTTGGGGTATCTTGAATGCAACTCTGGCGGGGAAGCGAGAGGCCGCATCTTCGATGTTGGTTAAGTGTGTGAGAAGTGGCATGATCAAGTGCCCCCTCTGGCTGGCTGAAGTGTTTATAAACGAGGCCTAGTAGCGAATAGCGTCACTCTGGGTTCTTCTTTGCTCCAATAAGTAAGCAGTAACCAACTCTTCGTAAATGATTGCCGAACCTTTAGAGCCTGTTCGGCCACGGATTTGGATTCTGACATAACATTGATGGGTGACATTCAGGGAGTAACGTATGGGCGCTCCGACAATGCTCCGCTCCATCGGAAAAACCCTCAAAGCTCCTGGTTGCGCATTTTTGCAGCTAGAGCTCCCAGAAGCGAACGAATTTACAGCGGAAGAAGTAATGTGTAGAGCTTCAATACATTACACCTATTTAGCACTTTTACTGGCTCGAAAAGAGAATGACTGTTGTTCACACTCTTTAACCTTTGGGTTTTCAGTTCTGGCTCCCTCTTGGTCTGTTGCCAGCTAAAACAGCCTGTAAACATATTGAAAAAGCATAACAAACCTTTCCACATGTAATTAGGCCCATATACTAGTGAAATCCTTCACAAACGTCGCAATTTCTTCAAAAAAGTGAACAGAACGCGCGTTGTTGTGGTTGCTAACTTGCCCTGTCACAATGACATGCCGTCAGGTCACATCGGCAATGTTCGGAAACATATGAGGAGCCATCATTGTTACTACTATCACGTCCATAGTTTTTATAAAAAATTTGAAAACTTGCCTCGGAGATGCTTTGAACGTCCTTGGATCTCTCCCGGATTTTATTGTAATGGGGGATAGTATCCTAGCTTTCTTTCTATCTACTTTATATAGAAAATAAATACCTTGTTCGAGCACGATGACTTTTCCGGTGTCGAGAGTGCGTTTGCACAGAGTTTTTATAAAAATCAGTCACATCAGTAACATATACAATCAACGGCACAGGCAGCGGCGCTGCCCTGGTAATTTCTTCACGTGCATTTTCATTCTCTCTTCTCTCTATTTTACGGTGGAATCGTTCCGTACTGGGACGTACCACCGTTTCTCGCAACGCGATGTCACGTACCTCCTACAAGGCCGACCCGATCGAAATGCAATCCGAGAAATTGTCTTCAGTTGAGCCCGAGTCTAGCTTTGTACCAGACCAGGAAGACCAGAAACCTCACCGAAGATCTCCAAGTCCAGGATGGTTGGACGGCTGGGATGTATTCAAGTACGTTGCACATATCTCTTCAAAATTTGACGCGACTTGGACGAAATCACGCTAGCGTGAAGCCGAAAGTTCTGCCGTAGAGTAACGGCTGAGAGCGGCAGCCTTCCTGTTTGAGCGATGTCACTCAAATATCACACTTTGGCTTCAAGTTTGTCTAGAACACTGTTTTCTGTCTGTAGTGTCTCGGAGCTTTTATCTAACTCTACATTTACACGTACCACAGACTCTTTTTCATTTTCTAATTCTGCATAGAAGTGAAATTACTCATTTTTCAAAAGAAAATCCACGCGCTTCATAAAAAACAAGTTGCGAAACTTGTAACCGCCCAAATTTAATCAAAGAAAGACTGTGAGAGTAGGTAATGGGTATTTATACTTCATTTCCAAGCCATACTTATTGCAATTCTCGAGTGGAAATGCTCTTAAAGGGCATTTTTAAAAACCTTGTGCATTTGATCAATTTATAAAATTGATGGACGTGATAGTATATAGAGTAGGTTTGGATTCTAGAATCCAAATCCAAATCCGTGGCCGAACAGGCTCTTAGGTTTGGCTTCTTTGAAAGTATTTTCAAACCATTCTTACGGTACTATTTTGGCAACCCTAACCTTAGAGCTCAGGACTGCTGAGAGCCTGTAGACTACCTGATAAAAAGGTTCGGCCCTTTGCCGCTTGCGGCCAGCCCACCCAGTCATCAAAAATGTCTGTTTTGGGACAAACTTGGTGCAAAAGGCAGAGGCAGTTAAGCCATCGGGACAAGGGGACGATATTTCGGCATTGTTGCTGTTTCTGTAGATTTTCAATGTAATTTTGTTGAGTCTTGACCATTTCAGTTGAGCTAGAACTTTACCGCTGTATGTCGGAGATTTGAAATTGGCAAGATAATGACATCAGCAATATAAGGGCCTTATCTTGACATGATATGAGGTAACCCGATAACGATAATGAAGTCGGCCCAGTTATATGAACCTGTCCCATTCCGATGGCTCCCAAGGCCTATAGTTTGTGCAGCAGTTAAATAAATATCATCCCACCTGTCCGTAACAGTTAAAATACATGTATTCCACTCGTACTACTACCTCTGTAAGAACCATCAAAAAGATGGTAACTTGTCAATAACTCGTGATGCACCGGCTGCTCAAGTGATGAGAAATTGTCAGTAGTTGAGCTTGTGATGCATGTGAATGTACTAATCACACCAGAAACTAGGCCTAGCATATGTACATAGTCTATTTGCTACGTTAACGTTGAAGCTGAACGCACATCAGGGCCCATAAGGTCCATAAGTGGCCATCAGACCGTCATCTTATCTGACCGACCTTTATTCATATACGCCCTTATCAATACCGTATCTATAATGGTCATTATATTGAGATATCGGGCCTTATCGCCGGTTCTTAAAAGTTCCGACATACGCGCTTATGAGGAGCAGCCAAGCGCCGACAAAATGCGCTGTAGTTCCCAGAGCTTTCACACTAGCCAAAACAGAGCGAAGTAGAGGTAGAGGTAGACCTAGAAGTAGAGCTTGTTTTAAAAGCGGAGCTCTACTTTTGGCCTAAAGGTAGATGTAATCGCAAAAGTAGAGCTATACTTTTTTGTGAGCACGTGCGGCTCTTCCGGTGTTCACCGGAGGCGTCTGCCGACGCGTCGTATCAGCGACGCGTCCCTAGCAGCTAACTGCCCTTACGCTTGCAGAAGGGTTTGCATGGCTCAACATATACAATCTATGATACATCGGATAGACAATGGGATATGTGACCACGTTCCACTAGTACATGATAACATCGACAAATACTGCTTATACCAGTCAAATACCAGTTAGTTCATCAGACAGTTGAATCAAAGGGAATAGCACACCTTAGAGCCTCTGCAGCCCAGTACCCTGATTTTTTCTTACCCAGTTAATAGAAAAGGTATCACCAATGTCAGAGCAGTCAGTGTAAGGCAGCATTGGCCCACTGTGGAGGACTACCGCCGTTGATGCGCCTATCTCAGTATCTGAGGCAACGCGCATCAACGGCGGCACCGAGATCAAGTGATCATCGGCCGCCGGGGTCCGGAATCCCTAAGTCATAAGTAGAGCTCAGGTAGAGCTCCACATTTTGCTCAGCTCTACTTCCTTGAACAGCTGAAAAAGTAGATTTGGGACACCTCTACCTTGACCTCTACCTCTACCTCTACCTCTACTTTGCAGGTAGAGCTGTTTCTGCTACTGTGAATGTCCTCGTAGTTCCTATGGCTAACCACAACAAGTAGCCCTACAGATTCGAGGATGTTGTATTCGTCATATGAACATACTACGTACAGTAATTGCACACAATTACAATATTTGTTGGATCTACAGGATATATGTAGTAGCTCACAGAGCAGCTTTTCCAGCGGTCTAAACCAAACGCATCAGCAAAAATATCTCAGTCCGATGAGTAGAGAAAGTTCACCTCGATCGGTAAAAAGAGCATTAGTACCGCAGAGACGATAAACAGGGTCGCAGAAACAAATATGGGCCTGATAAGGTTCAGAGGTCAGCTCGTAACTAGTACGATAATTACTCTCGGCAACTCACCCGTTTGCAGCCCCATGCGCTGCAGATCCGGCTGCAGTGGTAGTGGCGATTTTGATAACCGGTGCAAGGACACCGGTGATTCGATTGAACGCAGAGCATATAGCATCCCCGGTTCCTCGATGAGGCGCAGGAAATACCTAAGGTTGATTATCAGTGGTCATCGTAACCCACTTAAAGAGACGATCTTACTTCAGGTGTATACGCATATAAAACTCCGTACATCTGCGGTTAAGTTAAGATCTTGGCAATCACAAAAAAATGAATGATACTGACGGCGTTTCTGGATGAAATCAGTATAGATCGTGTAATCAAAATCAGAACAACTCACTGTGTTACTCCTGACGCACAGGAAAAGCCTAAAACAGCCGCTTGTGTCTTACTCGTGGTGAACAAGAATAGGAACACGCCAGTCAGAACAGTCGATACCGCCATCGTGACTTTCCTTCCTCCCATCGCGAAAGCCGACTGATTCTTTCGTGTCCAGTCTACCACAAGACAAGCAATTATAGAGCCAGGGATACCCATGACAGATATAATGCTGTAGTTGCGATAAATCGTTGATATGGTCTCACTCGAATCGGCTACTTGAGTAGTCAGATATAAAGTGATAAATCCGTTGAAGAGTGGGTAAGCCAATCCGATAAGTCTGTTGTAGAATCATATTTGAGTAGGGAGTGGAAGAAAGAGTGATCAGACAAACCCCCAAAGAAGAATGGTAATCGTTGTGTTGATTGCCATTCGTCTCGTCGAAAATAGAGGCTTGACATGTGCCCTTCAAAGGAGATAATATTTTAATACCGGTGCTGCATCAGTTGGCGAAGTTTCACTTACAGCGATATTGACGAAAACGATTCTTTGATGAGCTGACGCGTAGTTAACGAGGTCGAAGGTACACCTTGAGTGCCCGAAATAGCTCTCAAGTTCTCGACGCTAAGAGTAAGTGTTTTGCCATTAATGTGGGCGATATGTTCCAGAACCTAAGGGATAAAGAGTAAGCTTAAACGTAAGTATGTACCTCATAGCATACCCGGATAGCTTCTTCGTCACGTCCTTGACCAATGAGATATTTGGGAGATTCCTGTAGATCAAACACAATATAGCGGAGAATCCACATAACCAGCGTTACCCCTCCCAGAACAAAGCTGTATCAGATCACTATTAGTACAGATTCCACTGGATTGAAGTATCAAACGCACAAGGTATAGCGCCAACCCATATTGCTTGCCTTGGGGCAATTATCCGCGGATGTACATGAGAAATTCCCAATCAAAGGCCAAGCGACTAAGGACGCAAAAAGCTGACCGAGAGGCCACCATACAGACAATAAGGTCAATAACCACTGATGTGTCTGGGGAATAAATTCCAGGAAAATTGCACCTAGGAACGAGCGAAGTGAAAATGAGGTCACGGAGATGAGCTATTGCGACGAACCATCAACGGGTAAGCTAAAAGCCGACGAATGTGCGTAATAGATTTGATAAGGTACCATTCTAGAATTTGAAAATCTACGCACTTTCCACCGACGCCAAAGCCCATGCAGGCGATTAATGAGCACAAAGTTGTAAAGTTGTTGGCCCCACCTCCTGCGACCCCAAAGACACCAGCTACGGATAGTTAATACGGGGAATAAGATATTTGGCGGGATATCCACCTATGAAGAGGGTGATGTTGAACGACAGACGACGGCCGAGCAAATCAGCTAAAACTCCCCAGCAGCCTGCGCCTAGGATGAGACCAACGTATAGAGCAAGGGTGGCAAACTCTACTCTAACGGGATGAAGTTCAAGCTGGATTTGTGGGAGAATAATGGCTACGCCCTGTAGCCAGATATCTATGTATGCAGTTTAGTCGGAATGGATTGAAAGAAACAAGATGCTCACTATCCGCTGCCCAACCAAGGCCCGTCAGCATGAATAACTGTATCTGGTAGCGTCCAAAACCAATCCTGACAATCGGGTAACTAGTGAAAAAGCATTCGGAGCAACGATTTTCGAACTTCTTACTCGTTTTGTAGGTGTTCATTGACTGTTTACAGAAAGTTAGTGATGAAAAAAGTTGAAACGGATAGAAAACTTACTCAAACGACTTTTCGCCTCGTATGCAGCCGATACACCATCTGCGTGAGCGATTTTGTCGAGTTTCTCGTCCAAACTGTAGATGGGTCCTGCGTTGTAACTTGCCTCTACGTCTTTCGAGACTGGATCGTTAGAGGAAGACATGGCGGAAGTGAGAAAAAGTAAACTCCGGCTCGGGATTTTGAGCGATCGGACAGCGAATTGAGTTCATACTTATGGCTCAGTAACCCGAACAAAATCGTGTGCTTGCGTTCGAGTACACTTGTTTACATCATAGCACTTTGTTGGATGAGCGACTTATGTAATTATTTGTGAATCTACCATTGGCTCGGCCCTGATCCGGCACAGCCATCAACTCCACCACTCCACCACTCCAACGCCAAGTGCTTTCGAGCCGCCGGTTACCACAGAGGATACCGGCAAGTCATCCAGTAAATTCACCCGAGCTCAGCGTATTGCGCTCATGTGGTCGCGTGGTCGCGCTCGCGTCAGAATCGGAAGATATCGCGGCACGCGAGGCACCACTGGTTCCCGCCTGTTCCCGCCCGATGCTCCAAACACTGCTCAATATACTCACGTTCGAACTTTATCGAGAATCCTTACATAGTCACGGAAAGCTCATCTCAAGTCACTGGCGTTGTGATTTGCTGAGCCCACAGCTCGGTACAAGCAATGAACATTCACCGATGTATGTAACGAACGAAAGCCTCCTCGCTGTACTTCGGCTTCATTGGGGCTGCCCCAAAACTACCGCATTATTCATATCAGCCTATGAGCAGAAAGGGGGGAAAGGGAGGCGAAATCATTTTCGATTCGCTCGTGCCAAATGTCCAAGGCAATCTCTATACCAACATTGGAGTAGATTGGAGTGCGTGCGAGTGGCAAGAAGATCCACACATAGTCCAACGATGAGGAAGGAGATTTCTCAGATGAGCACTATACTAAGTACTGGGACATTCTATATCGATATATGATTATCATCCATCATTTTATCATTTTCTGCCATGCCATCGTCAATATTCTTGGAAGTCGTTTATTCATGGGAGTATCCAATCCCATCTCTGCCCTCGGGCTGTCCATTACACATGACTTCATACAGGACGTTGGAGGTCGGTTTTATCAAGCAGCGACTCGATGAGCATCTCCTTCCTTTCGTCTCGGAGTCTGTGCTCTATAATGAGTAATTGGTAAGTATTTAGGAGCTTGTACGTTGCAACAAGATTCAAACGAAGAGATGTTTACTAAAACTTTGGATGAGGATGTGGAGAGCGTGGATTTCCCAAAAAACGCGCTTGGGTACTCGGAGTAGGTACAATAAAATAGCACTACAATACGACTTAATTGCGACGAATTTCGCTGGAGAGAAGAGAAGTTTTATTTATGTTTATGGCTTGAGGTGCAGCCGAAGGCGCGATCATTTGACTTGATGAGTTCACTTGAGGCAGTTTCCTTTCCGTTGAAGCGAGCCTTGGTCCCCTGTCAGCGAATAAGTATGGTCCTCAAGATACTTTGAGCGAGTTTCCTCATCTCAATCGTAAGTTGCATCTGTGATATGTAAGATATGTGGCTCTCCGAGTCGGGCATCCGAAGTAGTGCAATTTTGTAGTCTCCCCACGGTGTATGTAGAGCTGTATATGTATCAGATTTGGAGCTTGGTTCTCTCCGCTGAGACCTGTTAAGACTCCAATCCAAATTCCCGAGTCTCTCGTCTTGTCAAATAAAAGTTTGAAAATTTGAACACTCGAAAGATAGAGTACTTATCATATATGACCTAGACCATTAAAGTTGTAACATAGGGACTGTGGCTGATATTCACCTTTGTTGTAATGTCGTCCTGCTAGCGTGACTATATCCAAAATTTCATTACGATTTGTACGTTACTTACAGCTACTTAGCCTGAATTTTGCTTGTAGCTTGGGCCCTAGTTCCAGACATGATAGATCGCCCGCAGTAGGTTTAAGGATCCCGCGCCTGATTGTGTCGCCCTTGCCCGGGGTACACAACTGATTGAATATTTAGACGCAAATGGATGATGTACCACTCCTAAATGGAATCACTAATCAACGGAAAACACGGTATGCTTACTATCAAAATTAAAAGAGTTAGGGAGGGTTGGGGCCGGTAGAATTGCTACCCCTTCCCCCTGCCAGCGCCAATTTTCTCAATCGGGATGAACAATAAACTCACATTCAAAAAAAATCGACGGTGAACAACCAAGTGCAATAGCAAAGTTAGAGTTTCAAAGTCATAGAGCAGTATTACAGAAAATAATCAGAAAGGTTCTGATCCATGGGATACGATCAAGTTTAGTCAAGCATGATTGTGGTCTGGGCATCACCACAAGATATAGTAACCTTGGCTGAAGAAACAGAGATTATGTGAAAGATATAAGAGGGAAATAAGAAAAATTTACCGCCTTCGCGGACGACGCGTACTTCAGGTGGGGGTTGGGGGTTATATCCCGAGTCAGAACCACATTCTGGAAGGCAAGGGACATAGCGTGAGCACAATCAACTAATATCAAACACAAATGCAAACCAGAGTCCGATGCGAGCTCCATATTGGCAGCCTAGCTCTGCTTCAATCTGAGCAACACGTCGATCATCATCAGTAACCGATTGCTCCACATCGGTTGCTTGTAAAGAATAGTGGTGAAAGAGTAGAGGTGTCAGGTTGAGTTTATGTTGCAACAGTTGGTGTTCTGTAACGCGAACCGCTTCCTGAGCTCGCGCGATTGCTAACACGCGTTCAGTTTCTTGCTCAGAAAGATTCGGATTGCCCTATAAAGGTTTAGAAAATACTTTCGTTGCTCAAAAACACACTTACTAGCTTGTCTTTTAATTCTTGGTTCGCAAGAGCTTCAAGAGCTTCGTCGGCCAACGAACTCGAAAGTCCGGACATAAAGCCAAGAGGTATTTATTTAATTGGGTGAGCGAAGCGAAACCCATTGATGGAGCCGCTGTGAACGAGCACAGCCACAATCTGCGGAGGTTGGAATGCTTTGACCGGCCAAAGCGAGCATGCGGCCGCCTGTTGACATACATAGTGGATTTACTTCGTTCACCCACTCTGCATTACATGGAGCCATAGACTCGTAATGCAAAATTCATATTTAAGGATGATAAGGATGAGTGGCCCCAAAACGACAGAAAGAGGGCCGGAATGTTGGAAATTTTGATTGCATTACGGTCCGAGTCGGGGTTACAGCATCTCGTTCATTTAACAAATACTCCGTACTGACGCCGCTGGTGAGGACCTTCAAAACCGTCTTGTAAACCACTGTATCCAGCAGCTCAGGTGCAAGAACAAGAGCACGTTTCAGCCTAAAGAGCAATGGAATTCCGTGCCAGATCTGTTGTAAGAGTAAGCTCGGTTCTCTGTCGCCTCGCAGGGAACGTGGGCTTCTACTGACGCAAACTTTGCTACGTCTGCCTCAGGTGGACTCTAGATTTGATGACTGTGAAGAGTTTTGTGCTAGTTGATACAAAAATGCCGCGTCCGTTGGTTGTGGTTGCCACTTATCTTGATATGACTGTCCAGGAAGCCCAGTTGCTACTTCAAACAGCAGGATTGACCCCTCTGCTTCCTTGACTATTCGCTACCCCCACGGAAACAAGTGGCGCCATAGTCATAGGAGATATGTTGTCCCTTCGCAACGTTACAGAAGCAATTTGGGAGAGAAATGGTGGGACTCTTGGCTTCATTGAAATTGACAGGGTGTCCGTTTTTCTGGGATAATTTCATTTTCAAACCCCTCGTGTGGTTGGGTTTGGCCATTCGTAACCAATCGTCGGGAGGTGATGGACTTCATCGCAAGATTTTTTGACGTTGAAAATAATCCGTGACTCCCGGGCCCATTCCGGTCGTCGCTTGTACTGCTTCATGTTCAGGACATTCGATCCAGACAATATCGATAAGATCTTGTAGATGGTGGGCCTGTAAAAGAAAGAAGTCTTCATCCTAGCTGTATGTTTTCGCTCTTCATCGATGCTTCATCGACATCACTTACTGTCACCATTGAATTTCTCTTCCCTAGTTCCAGTTATGCACCACGTCGTGGCATTCAACATGACCCAAAACTCCCAGAAAGCGACGTTCACTCAGCGTGTAGTTTACAAGGAAGCTGGGGAATTTTAAATTTCGTTTTGTTGGATTACGTCACCACTTTTCGACGGCAACGTCGACTACCGATTGATTACTAGACCAATATCACGCTGTGTAGCGCTTGCACGGTAAATCATCCATAGATCTCACACAATTTGAATCACAGGACAAGCATTTATAAAGGGAATAGTTCCTAGTGTGCCTTTACTCCAATATGACGATTCTCACTCCTGGAACAACCTTCATTCTCTACATAGTAACGAGACTCACTGTTTTTGTTTGGGGTTCCAGGGCTATCCGTCACTTTCTCGAGCAACATGCTGGTATCGCTCTACCGACGTGGCTTTTTGTGATAATCACGGTTCTCATCTTACCGGTTTTTATCACATGCCGGATTCTCCTCAGGGATTGGAAGCATAGACGAGAGGCCGCTGCACTTGGTGCTCGTCTTGCACCCAAGGTGAGAGGAAAATGGGTTGGCAATATCGATATATTGAAGAGGTCGATGAACGATTTCTTTACGGGTAATGTTTGTTTTCGTTGTGGAGCAGTCTTACAGCTTATCATCATACTACTTTACAGGACTCCCATGTAAGACTTCGTTCATTCTTCATCGTGCATCACGCTAATCTGGTTCTATCGTCTAGGGGATGGATTGATGGACATTATGGAAGTCAGAGGACCGGTCTTCAACCTCAATGTCTTGTGGGACAATTTCGTGTTCACTTGTCAGCCAGAACATATCCAGATCATCCTTGCAACTGATTTTAACAATTATGTGAAAGGCACGAATCCTACTTGCTTTGCCTCAGCTCTACCCTAATTGATTTTGTGCTGCAGGCGAGAGGTTCCAAGGAAATATGGCAGCTGTTCTTGGTGTTGGCGTTTTTAACTCTGATGGTGAGTAGACAGTTACTCAAACGCTTCGTCGTCTTACTTATTTCTCTCAAAGGTGAGATGTGGAAGTGCGTCTAGAACTTTGTCTCTCCACAACAATTTCATTCACCCACGTTATGTCATTTTCACAGATTCCACAGGTCCATGTCGCGTCCTTTCTTCACTCGAGATCGAGTGACCCATTTTGATATGTTTGATCGACATGCGGATACTGTAATATCCCTCATGAAAACAAGAATCCGCTCAGGATACGCAGTTGATTTTCAGGTATACCTCTTCCCGTTTCCTTCCTCAAGGCCAACTGTTAAAACCGTATAATACCATTAGGATTTGATAGGACGGTTTACGTTGGATACAGCAACGGAATTTCTCTTCGGATCTTGCGTGCACAGTCTGGCTGCTGGCCTTCCATTCCCTCGCAATGTAGCACAGCCGGTTGAATCTGGTATCGCAACTCCCACCTCTTCATCAGAAAAACTGCCGCTTTCACCGAATATTCCAGCCACCAAGCTTGCGCGAGAATTTACAAAGGCATTTCTCGAAGCACAAGAAATTATAAGCATTCGAGAGCGCTTCCCTGCGATTTGGCCCCTAGTGTGTATCTTCTTTAGCTTCAAATTTCCTCTCAGCCTGATATGTTATAGTTGGAGATACGGAAAGACAAAACAAAGGCGCCTATGAAGGTTATCAACGCGTTCATTGAGCCTATTGTGGCCGAGGCGGTGGCAAAGATGAAGGGGCAGGAGAAGAAGAATGACTCGGCTGTCGAGGATATCGGGGAGGAGGACACGTTACTCGATCACTTGGTGAAGCAAACAGATGGTTAGCATCTAGGCATAGTCGCACGCTCTTGAATAACGACTTACATCTCTTTTCAGACCCCGTTGTTATAAAGGATGCTACGTATGTTTGCCGATTCGGATGTAGCTGTACGATCTGAGTCTCTGCTCAACAGTCTCAACATCCTCATCGCCGGAAGGGACACTACGGCTGCCACTTTGACCTTTGTTCGTGATTAAACCGCTCGTGATTTCGAAACTTCCTTCTTACTCGTTCATAGGTGGTATATTGCCTGTCCATGTATCCAGAAATCATGCAACGTTTGCGCCAGGAGATCCTTGAGAAAGTGGGTCCGTCCAAACGACCTACATACGACGACATTCGAGACATGAAGTATTTGAGAGCTGTAATCAATGGTACGGTTTAAACAGTTGTTCGATTTCTGACTATTCAAGTGGAAACGATTTTCAGAAACATTGAGATTGTTCCCCGTTGTGTGAGTGCCTTTGCCTATACTACGAGTTTTGATTGTTCAAACTCCCCCAAGGCCATTCAATGTCCGGGATTGCATCAAGGCTACTACTTGGCCTTCCCCTGATCCTACACAACCTCCTCTGTATATCCCAGCAGGTACACCGTACGTCGGCTCGGCCCAACGTCCAGTATAGCTATTGATGAATTTTGCAGAATTCCTTATTCAGTGCTCATGATGCATCGCCGGAAAGATTTATGGGGACCTGACGGTACGTATCTTGTCTTCAAGAAAAATTGTAAGGTGTAACGTGTTTCACTATAGCTGAAGTCTTTGATCCCGACCGTTTCATTGATGAGCGACTAAAAACCTACTTGACCCCCAAGCCTTTCATATTCCTTCCTTTTAATGCTGGTCCGCGCATCTGTCTGGGACAACAGGTATGTCCTTTGCTCGAAAGGCTGTTCTCGAGATGCTAAGTCCGTGTACAGTTCGCTTACAACGAAATGTCCTTTTTCCTGGTCCGCCTCTTGCAAAACTTTACTTCGTTCACGCATTTCCCGGAGTTACGCCCTCCAGGGTTTGAAATTCCCAAGGAGTGGAAGACAGCGCCTGGAAGGAAAGGAATCGATGAAATATTCTTGAAAACGACATTGACAATGTATTGTGGAGTGCGTGGTGATGTTTTCATTTCTTATTTTCCTAACCTCCTGACACCTGAACTCCGTAGGGAGGGCTTTGGGTCAAAGCTCAAGAAGCTACTGAGGCGTGAGATGTAATATTTTGTTCTGACTTGTTTGAGTATGAAAGAGAATGTAAGATAAGAAACTGTATTGAATCCCGCACTTTGTGATAGCCCTTTACTTTTTTTGTTCATTCTTCATGTAAGGCGTGATTCTATGTACGAGTTTGGACGAGTCGACGTGCGGTTGGTGCCACCATAATGACTGGCTCTAGGGTCCCAGCGACCATGCAATAGCTCTCTCAATCCTCCATTAGCAACAACGAAAGCAATATCGACAATGAAGATGAACGTCATGATCATAAAGTTCATTAAAGGAAAAGCGACAAGTGCAGTGAGTGTTCTGCACTGAATGGAAACTTGGCAGAAGGGGATCAATTTATTGATCGTCAGGTTCGTCTGCTTATAGGAGACTGAATATGAGAGTTGGTGAGTTGATCATTGACAGATGGGATAATCCATTTTGAGAGCTCTGGGTCATTTGGGTCACATCGCATTTGTCGAATGTATGCATCTGAGTCATCCTGGTTCTGTAGGTCTCCTACAGTAGATTTTTCTTCAATTGTGGTTGTATGAAGTGGAAAGAATTTGGTGTGGAGGTCTGAAGGAAGAAGGCGACAAGGTTTATGCTGCAGCTCTGGATCGGTCTGATTCGGAAAGGACATACTCAAACTGCTGAAGTCGACGCCCAAGAGAATGGATAATGTTTGTGATGCTGCTAGCAAGGCTAGCAAAGGGGCTGCAAAAAATAATTGATTACATGATGCCGAAAAATATTTTCAAAGCCAGCCATCCACGTGATTAAAGATCTGCCCTATATAGTAGTAATCTTATCTGTAATATGTCACTCCAAATCAAGATAAGATATAATTCAGTTGCAGCTATAATCCAATCTGTACAATAGAGGTAAATAGTGCCTGTGCAGTCACTTAAAAGCTTCTGAATCACTCCAAGACATGGATATGGATATGGATTACTCAGCCCAGTCAGCGCAGTGCTGAAAGTGGTTCTGTAAAGGAAAGATGTAGGCAAGAAATATACTATTTTAGTGGGCTCCCAGTAACGGACTGCAATCCCGGTACCCCTTGGCTAGTTGAGTTCGAGTGGGCCGAATATCTATGTGTGCTACCTACAATTGGTTCCAGAAGAATGTGTTCATGTGTCAAGCAATCTGAGCTCGTTAGTATTTTTTATCGTATGACGTATTATCTTATCAGCGATGAGTACAAGGGGCCGGAAACCGCTCGGCAAAGGATCGGAGTTTGAAAAAATCAAACACGAGGTTCTCGAACCCCAGTGGCTACTGGGCTTTAAGTATATGTGAACTCTTCACAAAGACTAGCTAGCTAGGCTAGAATAGTGTGCCTTTTCACCAACCCAACATGACTATTCTCACTCCTGGAATAATCTTCATCACTAGAATACTAACAGCTCTCAGTCTTTTTGCCTTCGGTGCAGTGGCTACGCGTCACTTTATCGAGCAATATGCTAGTATCGCTTTACCGACGTGGATTTTTGCGATAATCACGGTTCTCACTTTACCGGTCTATATCACATGCCGAATTCTCCTGAGGAATTTGAGGCATAAACGAGAGGCCGCTGCACTTGGTGCTCAACTTGTACCCAAGGTGAGGGGAAAATGGATTGGCAATATTGATATATTGAAGAAGTCGATGAATGATTTATTTACGGGTAATGTTTGCTTTCGTTGTGGAGCAGTCTTACACTCGATAGCTCATCATCCTATTGCTCCCTTTACAGGATGCCCATGTAAGACTCTGTTCATTCTTCATCGTGCATCGCGCTAATCTGGTTCTGCTATGTAGGGGATGTGTTGATGGATGCTATGGAAGCCAGAGGACCGGTCTTCAACCTCAATGTCTTTTGGGGCAATTTAGTGTTCACTTGTCAGCCAGAACATATCCAGATCATTCTTGCAACTGATTTCAGCAATTATGTGAAAGGCACGAATCTTACCTGCTTTTCCTCAGTTGTAATTAATTTGTTTTTGTGCTATAGGTGAGAGGTTCCAAGGAAATATGGCAGCTGTTCTTGGTGTCGGTGTTTTTAACTCTGATGGTGAGTGGACAGTTACTCAAACTCTTCATCGTCTTACTTATCTCTCTCAAAGGTGAGATGTGGAAGTGCGTCTAGAACTTTGTCTCTCCACAGTAATTTTATCCACTCACGTTATGTTATCTTCACAGATTCCACAGGTCCATGTCGCGTCCTTTCTTCACTCGAGATCGGGTGACCCATTTTGATATGTTTGATCGACATGCGGATACTGTAATATCCCTCATGAAAACAAGGATACGCTCAGGACACGCAGTTGATTTTCAGGTATACATCTACTACCCATTTCCTTTCTCAAGGCCAACCATCAAAACGATATACTATTAGGATTTGATAGGACGGTTTACGTTGGATACAGCGACGGAATTCCTCTTCGGATCCTGCGTGCACAGTCTAGCTGCTGGCCTTCCATTCCCTCGCAATGTAGCACAGCCGGTTGAATCTGGTACCGCAACTCCCGTCTCTTCATCAGAAAAACTGCCGCTTTCACCGAATGTTCCAGCCACCAAGCTCGCGCGAGAATTTACAAAGGCATTTCTCGAAGCACAAGAAATTATAAGCATTCGAGAGCGTTTTCCTTCGATTTGGCCTCTGGTGTGTGTTTTATTTAGCTCCAGATTTCCTCTCTCAGCCTGATATGTATAGTTGGAGATACGGAAAGACAAAACAAAGGCGCCTATGAAGGTTATCAACGCGTTCATTGAGCCTATTGTGGCCGAGGCGGTGGCAAAGATGAAGGGGCAGGAGAAGAAGAATGACTCGGCTGTCGAGGATATCGGGGAGGAGGATACGTTACTCGACCACTTGGTAAAGCAAACAGATGGTGAGCCTCTAGGTATAGTTCCACGCTCTTGAATAACGACTCACAGCTCTTTTCAGATCCCGTTGTTTTAAAGGATGCCACGTATGTTTGCCAATTCGGATGTAGCTGTACGATCTGAGTTTCTGCTCAAAAGTCTCAACATCCTCATCGCCGGAAGGGACACTACGGCTGCCACTTTGACCTTTGTTCGTGTTTAAACCGCTCGTGATTTCGAAACTTTCTTCTTACTCTTTTACAGGTGGTATATTGCCTGTCAATGAATCCAGATATCATGCAACGTTTGCGCCAGGAGATCCTTGAGAAAGTGGGCCCGTCCAAACGACCTACATACGACGACATTCGAGAAACGAAGTATCTGAGGGCTGTAATCAATGGTACGGTTTGAACGTTCGTTCGAGTTCTGACTATTCAAGTGAAACGTTTTCAGAAACACTGAGATTGTTCCCTGTTGTGTGAGTCCCTTTGCCTATACTATGAGTTTTGAATGTTCAAACTCCTCCAAGGCCATTCAATGTCCGGGATTGCATCAAGGCTACTACTTGGCCTTCCCCTGATCCTACACAACCTCCTCTGTATATTCCAGCAGGTACACCGTACGTCGGATTCGGCTCGGCCCAACGTTAGTATAGCTATTCATAATTTTTGCAGAATCCCTTATTCAGTGCTCATGATGCATCGCCGGAAAGATTTATGGGGACCTGACGGTATGTACCTTGTCTTCAAAAAAAATAGCAAGGTGTAACGTGTTTCACTATAGCTGAAGTCTTTGATCCCGACCGTTTCATTGATGAGCGACTAAAAACCTACTTGACCCCCAAGCCTTTCATATTCCTTCCTTTTAATGCTGGTCCGCGTATCTGTCTGGGACAACAGGTATGTCCTATGTTCGAAGGGCTGTTCTTGGGATGCTAAGTCCGTGTATAGTTCGCTTACAACGAAATGTCCTTTTTCCTGGTCCGCCTCTTGCAAAATTTTACTTCGTTCACGCATTTCCCGGAGTTACGCCCTCCAGGGTTTGAGATTCCCAAGGAGTGGAAGACAGCGCCTGGAAGGAAAGGGATTGATGAAATATTCTTGAAAACGACACTGACAATGTATTGTGGAGTGCGTGGTGATGTTTTCGTTTCTTATTTTCTTAACTTTCTTAATTTTTCTGACGCCTGAACTCCGTAGGGAGGGCTTTGGGTTAAAGCTCAAGAAGCTACTGACATATAACTTGTCCTGACTTGTTTGAGTATCAGCGGGAGTGTAAGATAAAAACTGTATTGAGTCCCGCACTTTGTAAAACCAAAAAATGCCAGCTTTGTTTGTTCTTTATGTAGCAACAATTCTATCCAAACAACCCATACTGTTAAATACAGCGGAACCTATTATTTTGTCTATGTTACGAGTTTGGTACATTCGAGGAAGAATAAATATAAACCAGGATATTCTATGCATACCCTCGATACGATGGTACTATTTCTCCAAGCGGGAGAGCTATTAGCACAATCGCCAACGACGAGAGCTCTTTGATTTCTTGGGTTTTGAGATCCATGACGGGAGCCACCACCACTCTACGTAGGAGAATAGTCAGGACTCAGGTTCAGTATGAGTTTGGACGAGTCGACGTGCGGTTGGTGCCACCATAATGACTGGCTCTTGGATCCCAGCGACCATGCAATGGCTCCCTCAATCCTCCATTAGCAACAACGAAAGCAATATCGACAATGAAGATGAACGTCATGATGATAAAGTTCATCCAAGCGAAGGCGACAAGTGCAGTGAGGGTTCTGCACTGGATGAAAACTTGGCAGAAGGCGAGGTTACCCCAAAATGTCTATACATACAGGTGGTTTTAATGAAAGATCTGGGGGAGCAGAGCAGGGGTCACGCACCGTGGCAATCGCTGCGCCGACGAGATACATCAGCCAGAGTACGAATAACCCAATGAATTCTCCAAGGAATGTGCTGATGAAACGATTCTCGTGTCGCTTGTGAATGCAATGGATGCTGTTGCAGACATACATGAGTTGTTTTATTGAATCAGACAGGTGCTTGGTACTCACATGAACCACGACCACAGAATGGCAAGCGAAGATGTCGCAATGAGTTCTGCCACAATGGGATCTGAATAACGTAAAAGTCAGCATGTGAAGGCAAGTTTAAGCACGAGCGAGTTATTCCCTCCTTACCATAGAAATCCGAGCCATGATTCAGTGGATCGTCAGGAGAGAGATGGGTAGTGTAATGAATTCTTGCGCCCGCCAGTCCCAGCAGAACGATCGAAAAAATGGCCTGTAAAGGTAGAGTAGGTCAAAGCAAAACTATCATCTGCTAGCATACATACCAAGGCGCTGTACAAAGAGATTCGAAGAGCAGGGAAATCAGCCATGAATGAGAGTTAATAGGTTGGTACTTGGGCGCAGTCTGTTAAACTGGTGTTATAAGGGTGGACACACGAGGACACCATGTTTTTCATAGTGGAACCTTACGTCGTTGAGATGGGAGGCTCAGCATGGTGTCATTGAAGAATCGTATAAATGAAATCTATATCGGAACATGATTAAACAAGGTGGATAAGGCGTTTTCTCTGCCGTCCAGCCTGGTGCTAACAACAACTTCGATGACCAACATCGCAGCCTTCCGGTTGGGTTCCGAGTATGGCCATGGGCGATGCAATCATGAGTTACACACGAGGATTACACAGTAGCTGAGACGCATCGGAACATGCAGATCGGATATGACTTGTCAGGTATTCATATATGATGACGAACAACGGCACATGAATATGGAACGATTACTCTGTATATGGGTGGATCAAGTATTAAGGAGGAAGTTGACGCGCCAGAATAGTGTATTACAAGTATCGCACTTGATCCTGAGTTTCTCGGACAGCAAATCTTCGCTACCAGTGTTTTCTCTTGGCCTTCCTGATGGTTCGTTCTTTGGTTTACTGATTCTAGGGTACATAAACGACCAGAGTCGTTCGTATACCTAAGTGTTTAGATGCGTTACCAGACAGTTGAAGGAAGGATCGAGATTTTCTTTGAAACAATTTTCAACTTGCCACGGTTGCCGCCGGCACGCGAATCATACAATCAGTGACCGAGTCATGCTTCGACATCTTTCACCTCCTTTCACCTCCTTTAATCAACGTTCAACGTCCAACTGGCTTAAATTTTGTTACCCGGAACTATGAAGATGCACTTGAAATGAAAGAGCTTCAATCGAGAGCAGGACGCTCGACGATATGACCAAATCCACGTGTAAAAATCGAAAATTACACAAATCCGGAACGTCGCTCACGCTCACGCCCTGCTAGGTCGCGGTACAGCACTTACAGCAGCCATAGTATCATACTAATAACGCTATTCTGTTACAATATCTACTTTTTACCCCACATTCCGCTGGCTTGAAACTTGAAGATGATCCATGCCTATATAGAATTTCTGTAGACGGTGGGTGCGCTATCTGCAGTATCTGGCTGTTTTTGCTTACTTTTTAAAGCAACCCTCTGTCTGGTGTGATTCCTGTTTAGAAAAATCATTTGGAGTATTAGTCGTCTGCACTATAGAAAACTTGTCTCCAGAGCAAACTGATTTGCTGTCCGAGCACGTCTCGAATTTAACTCTGGATCTATGGTATCAGTCAGAACTATGGCTGAGACTCTACTGAAACTGCTTCGCTGGTTGGAATGCTTCCATGTCAAGATGCATGACTCGGTGACTCGGTGCTCGCCCTGAAATTTACTGCAACACTTTGACCCATTTGACAGTACCGTATAAACTAGACCTCAGATTTTCGCAATTCTCTACAGTTATTTCCAGCCGGACAATCTCCGTTCGATTCAAATGTAAAACTACAGGCCATTTAGTCGTCGAACAAGAGCCAAGCTGGATCGCGGTCGGCCATGGTTAATAGTAGTAACTATAGCGTGGATTTCCCCGTTCTCCATGAAATAGCCTTCTTCCGACGCCTTTCCGTTCCACCTTTTTGGTGTGACAAAGCTGAATGAAGCGGATGCGGGAGCGTCAGCGCTGAGTGTTGAATGTTGATCTTGTAGGAAGTACCCGTCATTGCGCCGCCTCGTACTGTTTTTCCTTTGCATAGGTACTCTTGGCACTTGAAAGCAATGGTCTCGAAATGTAGCAGGCCAAGTGTACGGTCTGGGCACCTCCAACCGGGGAACAATGATACAAATCGGATACCGCAAACTTGCTATGTCTATGGTTGCGGCAATCATAAAGTGCTTGATTCGGAATTTATACTAGTGCTTCTAACGTTTACTCTTGCAACACTAGGCATGCCTCCTATTCGTGGACGTTCGCCTTACTTGAAACAACATAGAACAGGTTAACCAGAGATCTATTCGGTAAATTGGGATTATACAAGTTCGATGTTCCAATCAACCAGTAATCCATTTATTCTTGTTTTAATTGCACTAGACCGCAAACGATTCAAATCCTTCCAAGGAAAAGTTTTGAGGCTGTAGACAAGACGGTTCATTTTTTGGAGGTACTTCGCCGCTGTGACAATTCACCAGATCCGATTCACCTTGGTGCACCTCCAGGAGGTGTTTTGCCTCATACTGGATTACAATTCACGCAAAATCTGACCTTAATCACATACATGATACGGGAACCTTTCGGTGATTTGACTTGAAGTGTTTTTATGGTCAATCAGGACTAGATCGCGGTGCTGAGGCAATAATATATGCTTACACTGGCAGGTATTCTGAAACTCTAACGAATCACTTGGGAATACAACGGGACACAGGCGAGGACTGATAGTACCGCTAGATATTAGAGTGGCTCGAGGGCTTAAATAGTACTATGTTTTCTTCAAGTTGAAACTAACTACCACTTTAACTTCACACACTCAATCATGTTTTACTCTTTCGCTACTGTGCGCGTTTTCTTCTCGTTCTTTATTTTAACTGACATCATCAATGGTCCGATAGTTCACCACAGTCTCCATCCTTCTCTTAAAAGGCGTCTCGGCTCTGCCCCAAGCGAAGCTTGCTACTATTATTCCTCGGGACGTCGCCCACATTGCCTTAGATGAGCGCTCAAACGAGTACATCGGTTACAAGCACGACGGATCCCTTTATGGAAGATATCTCCCCGACAAATCGGCGAATTTCATACATACTATACAACGACGAGGCAATGCGGGTAGTTGCATGAATCTGACCGTCGAGGAAGCTAAAACTTGTAAGTGGATAATGTTCGTTTTTTGATTCGTCCTAGCCAACTTATATAGTACCGGGATGGAATAAAATATCATCTTATGCGGACTCTAATTGGGGAACTGGATCGCGTAATATTGTAACCAATCCTCCCCAAGTATGCACTTATTGTTTTCTTGCTTGTACTACATGAGATACTCATTTGTTTTCTTTCAGTACACTGACCGGCCCGCTAGGGTCTGTGTTGCCAGCCATACGCAAGCCAAGTACGGTGAGTGGCTGCGCGTTTTGTATGATTGATACTCATTGAAGACTTTGCTACACTGTAGGTTCTCCGCATTGCGACCACCACGACCAGAAGTCAACGGTATCATTATCTGGAACCAGTGGCTCAGTCAGCCAATCCGTTAAAGAAGGCTTTACCTCCTCTTCCTCTTGCAGTGTCAGCAGTGAGCGTTCTCTCTTCACCCACCTGAAACCAGTGACAAATAAGTTCCTTGTGAAGAAACATCTTCTATTGGAGTATCCAGTACAACCGAAGTTTCAATTGGCTTCCCAAAACTCGCGGGCGTTTCAGAATCTGTCACTGTATCGTCGAATGTCACGAACACACAAAACTCAGGGTGAGTTCCTTTGAATATGGGAAGACTTCAATTACCTACGAGATTCCTTTTTTCAGTTTCACGTCAAGCACAAACGCGATGCAAACAACTACATTCATTATGAAGGTCCCTAAAGGTAAAAGGTGTTACGCAGTTGTGAGTTTAACATATGAAGTAGTATGCAAGAACCTGACTCGTCGTCTGCACAGAGCAAAGTCACTTCCTGTGTCACGCCTGCTACTGGCCAGATTCAGTACCTTGCCTCTGGTTGGATTTGGTTCAACTACGATGACTCAACCCATGGTCACCAAAAGTGTAAGTGTCAATTTTCAAGTGCCTGCTCCGTGTTCAAAGCGATCTAATTTGTGTTGCTTTTCTCGCTTTAGGGGCCGTCCCCATTGAATCAGTCCTTACAGAGGCTGAACGCTCCAGCTATGCGAGCTTCACAGGATCCGTCACTAGTTCCATGACATCTAAGCACGATGGAAAGTGCCAATAAATATTGCACTTTCACATTATTACGAGCAACATCTCTATTTTTTGCATTATTTATGATCATTGTAACAACATCCTATTCAATATTCTGTATTACTTCAGTAATCTCTTAGGTTGGTAATTTCAAGAAAAGCCTGCTGATGCCCGATAGCGACTATATTATCTTCCTTGATGTCACTTGATGTTTGATATAACTAGCTTTGACTTTCCTTTCCGGGAACTTTTGCGATCAGAGCAAGCAAACGTCAAGATGGCTAAGCAAGAAGTCACGGTAAGAGATAGCTAGGTAGGTGGATATCGATAACAGAACAACATTCGTTTAGAAGCGATACGAAGATATTAAAATAAGATAAAACTAGGACAGCGTCATCCCTCTTCGTCACTCTCTGTTGGACGAATTCACTGTCCGAGTAAGTAGATCTCCTGGTAATAGAGCTACAACAGCTTCCATGTCCGGGGTAGCTCATCATCATCATCACTCGGAGAGCTTTTACTAGTAGTAATAGTAGAAGGCATGACCCGCACTGGAACCAAGATAGTACCTGTCGTCATAGTCATACTTGTACGGTGGGGTAGAGTAGATTGGATAATCAGAATGTTCATCCCCACCACTCCGAACTTGGTGGTCATGGTCAGGAGTCTGCTGCCAATAGCTTCGAAGGGTGGCCTCTCTACCTCGCATCGGTTGGTGACCTGGATAAACATGACCTTCGTGATCATCTTGACCAATCCCACGGTAGCGAAGGTCATATTCATTATCGTCAAAGTGTTGTTCGTGATACCTTGTTGCCGCGCTGACGTTCCTGGTCCCAATATTGATAATCATCCTGGTACCTATGCCCACCATATTCTCTATAGCCATCACTGTGCGTAGTAGAGTGATACTCCTGGTATTGCCTGTGACGGGAATATCAGTCCAAGGATTCAGAGTCGTAGAATTTATAACGATCAAAGCTATCTCCATAGGTTAACAGGTACTTTTTCGAGTGTTGTCGACGTTCATAAGTCTCAGTTTCGTAGCTGTCGATGGGAGTGTGAGGGACGTAGGAATCTAATGTTAGGATAACTTGTCGGTATTACTCATTCAAAATGTGGATTCTCAACACATACCTCGCAAGGGCTGCTGAGGACTGTGGACGGTTCTTGAGCTTCCATGATGAGCCTAGAATAAGCATATAGCTTAGATCAAAGACGGAGGAAACGAGTGGCGCACCCTAGTCACAGTGATAATCGACCCCATAAATTCAGTCCTGTTGAGCGCATCGATGGCCGCATTGGCTTCTTGCCGAGTCTTCATCAAGACAAACCCAAATCCTCGCGATATGTGCGTGTGAGGCTCATATATAACGGTTGCTTCTTGGACCTGTTGCGCCAGAAGCGTATGGGAAAGGAAGATTCAAAAAAAAAAAAAAGGTAAACACGTCAAGAAATACGGGTAAGAAAAACTAGACACTCGTACCCTACCGACTTTAGCAAACACCTCGCCTAGTTTTCGCGACTTGACGTAAAGGCTTAGACCCGATATATGCAGGTTATTTCCAGGGTTCTCAGGTTTCACTGCGACTGGTGTTCTGTAAATATTTGCATTTTTAAAAGCCAGTTGGGTGAGAGATAATCTTGAAAAACGCGTCAACTTACCCTCTTTCACGGTTGTTACCAGGACTTCGACTTCTACTCCTACTAACCCACCTTCTTTCTTTTGGTTCAGATAATTTATTACCAGCGGATCCAGCCCTTTCTTCTGCCCTCGCACTAGATTGCATAATACCTGAGCGAGATAGGAGTTAGAATTAGAGTTTGTGATTTGAATCGACGCGTTGAAACGACAAAGCCGATGTACTCAAGCCTCAAGAATTTGAGATGGGTTTAATTACTTACAAATATATTCCGAAAGAGCCTTTGTCGCTACTTTGTCGCTACCCCTGAGTCTTTATCGTGTTGAAGAGAGTGGTCGATGTTGTCAGTGGCGTCAGTGGCCATGGTTGTGGCAAGCATTTATAAGCGCCAGCACACCACGTGGTTGCTCTCCTCTCAAGTCACGGCACCAGCGCTCCTACTACTAGAGGCTAGTGTATATCCTAGCCTAGGACCTACGCCTTGTTTGAAACCCCAACGCGCGTCGACGTCGCGAATATGAAGTTCCTTCTATCAAGCTCTACTATATGCTGTCTATAACATGAGAAAAGCGCTGCTTACATCACCTTGACATCACCCATCGATGCCCATCTCAAATACAAACCTCTAAACTCTGGTCGCAGGGACGTGTTGGTCAAAGTGCTCTCTTAGAGTTACTACAGCTCTGCGGATAGTCTCTGTTTCGCTCACACGTGACATCAATAGATCATCGATTCGCGGAAGAGAAACACTGCCTTACTATGGGTGGCAGGGAAGTGCTCACGGCTAGGAAGTGCAACTTTTTTTAAAACACTAGAAAATATGGGTTCTTGCTAACCTAGAGATTCTATGATTTTTTGTAACATTATTTAGGTACTCTACAATGATTCTGTCTACTCAGATGGGCCATTTTATGAAAAACACTTGAATCGCAAGCAGAACGTTCAGAACATCGAGTGTGACTTCTGCATCATGTCAATTGCCAGGAACATGTAGAATGTCTATTGAGACCGTTGAGATGAGCTCAAAAGGTTTTTCACAATGCTAATAGCAGCTTAAATTCAAATTCCTATAAGTATCCGTATAGTATTCATGAAACAAGAAGCAAAATAGCGAGCAAAAGACTGCAAAAACCGGCAAAAGTTTTGGCCGCTAAGCGCCCAGTTGCACTTCCCAATTTTGCTCGGACATTGCCCGACGCATGCAATTAAACCTTTAAAAATACAGGAAATTCAGGATAAGGGTTTTTATCTACTGTAAATCGATCTATATCCTCAGATATGCGAAATTTCTGGCTGGCGTAAACTTATTGACAATTTATCAAAAAATTGCACTTCCCTGCCACCCATAGTATACTATCTGTAACGCCGTGTGAAGCACGGCAAGTCCCCGACTCTGAGATCGGGTCCGAACCAGACTTTCTCCTTTGGTTATTAGTTGTAGAAGTGGAGGATAATGCTCAGTGTTGTGGTTGAATGATGGACTGCTTTCTTTGCTGTAAGTAAGTGGTCGGTAGCGGTTGGGCGTGCGCGTGAAGTGTTGGTGTTTTGTACCAGTGTTTTCATAAGCTAATTATTGCATGTGCTCATATATGTTATGGTGTTATTGTATTATTAGTTTTTCAATGTAGAGGCAAAAGCGTTGGTTATCATTACAAAAAAATGGTACTACATTAATGATTGAGGAATGAAACTACAGTTTGAATTTTGTCAGAGGTGAATAGCTTGACGTGTTTATGTCCACCTTGATTTACAGTTATCGCGGTAGGTCAAAAGAACTTGAACACTTACACGATGTACAGATGAGTTTGGGTTGATCAACAGAAATGTCTTCAAGCTACAAGTGGAGTAACGCATTCACCATCTGTGATACATCATCCTCATCTGTGCAATGAAACACACCTTCAACCTTTTTCAAAACACTCTTCCGAAGAAGTACATGATCAACTCCACCAGAATTCTGAATCAACTTGCATCATCTCAGAAGCCAATGCGGAGCCGAATACTTGCCTATAGCCTGGGCCAACATGCTCAAACATATTATCATCTTCAATATCAACAAATTCACCACATTTGCAAGCATATCAAACATATAGCAGCCTTCTGAGTTTTAAACCTCTTCCCAATCATCTGAGGAAGCACTGTAAACATAGAAAAAGGAAGCGAATTCAACAGCATTGGTATGATGGCCCAGGATCGTCTTTTCACTGAGAAAAATCTCTCATACTGTACTGTATACATAGCATTCATAACAGCAAAAGTGATCCTAGAAACAAGATATGGTGGCAGAGGTAACAGTAAAAGTGGTCCTAGAAACAAGATGTGGCAGCGGAAGTGTAATGGTAAAAGTGGTCCTAGAAACAAGATATGGCGGCAGAAGTGGATATGATGATACGTACGGCGATAGAGTTGTAGTGGTCGAAACCTGTGAAAACGTTATCGCCAAAGAGCATCATCCAATCAGTGTGCGAAGTATTGCGTCATAGCAGAAATCTGAAGGATCAGATAAGAAACGAGGTTCACAAGACCTCTCTTCCCTTCGGTCAGAGTCGGGGATATTTAAGTTATACAGTTAACATCCTAACAGGCGACCACTGAACAGGACCTGCCAAAAAATTGATGTGACGAGCGCCTAGCTCAATCAGTCACTCAGACTGCGACGACGAGCAGGCTCGGAAGGTTGGGCCATGTCCTCGTCGAATTCCACGTGCACTATCATTGAAAACCCTGATATAGCTGGTACGTTTCGTATGAGCCATGTTTGTTGATATCTCTATAATCTCCATTGAACACGCTTCCAGGTATCGGAGTCCGCTTCTCCATGTATCTGCCTGCTCTATTGGCCTCATTGAACTCGGGATATATCACAGCGAAAATCTTCGTCAAGATGTTCAATGCCGTTCTTCCTGAGATGGTTACGGACGTTTTCGGCGAAGACCAGCTAGAATCTAAATCCATTGCCTCGGAGGCGCATTCTTCTCGACGCAGTGCTCGTTCTAGTTCTGCTTCAATTATAAGTGGGGATAGCGCTGGTTCTCGCTCTAATTCTGGAAAAACGCACAGACCGAGGAAGACGAAGAGCAACTTGAAAAATATCTTAAATATCTTGAATACCTAGAAGATAACCCCACTATTTTGAATCGGCGAAGGCACTCGAACGATCCTTATTCCTCGTAGGCTCAGCAATCGTCGCGAGCGCGATCCTAGATGGAGCGTTCATCACCTCTGATACAGGTCTCTCGCCTACCATGCACTCATTGTTCTCAACTTGACACTACTCAATAACATGGCTGGAGCGGGTTCGCCCTGTTTCGTATGGGAGCGGTAGTCGCAAAGATGGAAACAAGAGACCGAAAACAAGAACAATCGAAATTAGTTTCGTGGACGATCCAGTTTTTCGATGTATTTGGGCTGGTTTCATACAGATGGTGATGATCCTTGGGTTTGGACTTTGGTTTTGGATTTCGGCGACGTTTCTTCATACATTTAGCGGGTATATGATGACTGATGGAGGCTCGAATCAAGAATCGGAATGTGTGACTAGGACACTCTATTGGGTGTTCCACCAAATACGCGTTGAGGCGGCTCTGTCTATCAAAATCATCTCTTTGATATTTTACCTCGGTACTCCTTGGTGCCCTCCTTGGTCCGGCCAATCTTATCGTGCCCTCTCTAATAATCATCCGAATGATTCCACTTGCGGCTGGAACGCTTGTCTCAACAACGATTTATCTCTTCGGTGTTGCTTTCCCGCGCATAGCAATGCATATGTATCATCGTCGTACCCACAGATTTACTACGACCAGCGCTGGTGAACACGATGCTATCTTGGCCTTTTTTCCAACACTTGAACCCTCAACGACATCCTACAGACTGATCATGCTTGTTTTCGTCGTGGCGAATTCAACTCCGATTTTTTTTCTTGTCATATCCACGGAAAAGACGATATCTATGAATTTTCAGGCTGGTACCGTTGTTAGCAATGGTTCTTCATGGACGTATGGACAGACTCTCGCCTCATTCACGGCAGTTATTGGTGTGTTGATGTATGGCGCGGAGGTTGTAGGGAATTGGAGAAGGGTTATAAAAAAGCGGCGGGAGGAAGTTGCTAGCGTTGTTGAGAGTGAAGAAGATGAGGAAAGTGCGATTGGACTGTCAGGAACAGCAAATGAACGTTGTAGAAGACGAGCGTACAGTGTTTAGTTGAAGTGTATGCGGAATCTATGGTTACAAAAACAATCTCCTTAAGCAATGAGCTCGCTATGACAATAAAGAGAAGAACGGAACGCATGTTAAAGATTGTGTAAAGAAATATTGCGATGAACACAGATTGACCAGCAATTTGTATTCAAGTGACTGGTGAGGAGGACTGAACCGGCAGAACTGCTGAAATGTTTTCATCCACATGTTGCTTTTTATAGTTTATTTTAGGTTTGGCTGTGGATCAAGGCTCGTTTCGTCTCGTTTCGTGCGCTAGACCTGACACAGCCTTGGCCCTTACTTGAAGTTTGCCACTGAAAAAATCGTGAGCAAAACGTGGGTGAGCTGGAGACGTTATCAGAGCCGTTTCCAGCGACTCCCAGCCTCTTCCAGCGCTGTACGTTCCAGTCCACCCACGTCTCACCGCGCTCAGCCATAATATATAATATTTGAGATATATAAAAAATTTTTCTTTACACCGGTGATGGCAAGGATGGCGAGCACAGATGGCAGAATCACATGTAATGTGCAAAATTTGTGTTTAGAGCGCTTTCATGTACACTGAGTAGACCAATTTCAGTCAAATGTTATTTAATATGTTCACTGATAATGAATCAACGATATATGGGGCTGATGCAAGAGAGCGGGTAATATATATATACTGCCTGAAGGTTGGGTGGGATTGGAATTATCAAAAATCTTGGGCCCAGGAGGGTATGCGGTAAAAAGTCAACTTGGGATTACATCTGCTATCTGCCCCAGAGAGGCTCGAACTCTCGACCTTCCGATGTTATGTATTTATGCTCAACGGATAACAGTCGGACGCTGTAACCAACTCAGCCATGGGCATTGATTGTTTCGATCATATGATATTTAAAGTTTGCCTGCGCCGTCAGCCAAGATAAAACCATGCTTGATTGGTAAGATACTAGATACTAGATACTACATATTCACTGAGGGCACTGTTACAGTGACGCAGGAATGCTTTCGATACACCGATTACGAGGGATGGTGAGCACAGAACGCGTCAAATGTACGCAAAATGTACGTTTAAAGCACTTTAGAAAAATGATTTCTTGGTCGGGCATTCATTGATGTACATAGCATGTAGTCAATTTCTTGTTGCCTCCCCTAGGAATAAGTGAGTCCACGTAGGGTAGAGAGGAGTGTCACGGTGTTGTTGTAAAGGTAAACTGCCAGAGAACTTGGTATGGTTACTATGGTAGGATTTGGACAGTTTTCGAAAAACATGAGTCTTTTATGGGTTGCGTCTTCGCCTTCGGTTCGTCGTTGCTATATGCTACGCGTTACTTCGATGTGCTGTTAGAACAGGTTCAGTCTGACGCGGACGCGTTGGGTGGGACGGATCATCAATGCATCTGCTGGAGATTGGGGGCGCTTGAGAGGTGGAACACGACGCGGGGGCAACGCTGGAAGATGGCTGAAGAGAAATTGGACGTGTACGTGTACGTGGAAAAAGCTGTATAGTGAAGAGAGAATTGAAGGAGCAGAATAGTGAACGCGTTCACGCGTCCACGGTGACTGCGGGCAGCTTAGGTTACGGTACCACGACTGTCAAGCTTCTCGCATCCGATTCAGAATCATGATTGGTGAATTCTCGAAGGAAAATAAACGTTAACATAACATCCATTCTCGCTTTCAGCTTCGAGAAAATCAGACGCAGAGTTGAATAGCAGGCCAGTACATATAGTATATGTTGCCGTACTGTAAATTGGTGTTCTACATACCTATAACTTCCGACTTAATTCCGCCTCCATCTATACCAAAGACTTCCTGACCAAGCTTGGGCTTGGACAAGCCGATCGAATCGAAGGTAAAAAAGAATGCGAATAACTTGAATATATTCAGTTATCTGGTATGTACAGTAACACTGCCTAATTTTGAACATATGCCTGCCAAAGATATCGATATAGGGGGGCTAGCCGAACATACAGGAGAGATGGAGGTACATACTTGCTATACGATTTCTGAACCGGGTCAGTCGGCGGAAAATTCTCATTTGTTTCGTCGGGAGGAGACTGAGGAATTCTGGGAATAATTATTCGAGTTTGGGACACCCCTAATATGCATAACATGAGAGAGTTGAATCAATATCAGATAAAGTTGGGTTACATACACGCGTGAACTTGAAGCTTGAAATTTTGAAAGCATGAAGCCTGAGAGTTATGATTGGATAGTGGAGATATGGGAAGGAGATGTGGGAAGGAGGGAGGAGGAGGGGGAAAACTTGGTGGTTGGAATACTTGTACCTCGAAGCTCTGCTTCACATGCTGCCTGATATGGAAGGATGGTAACGAACAGTACTTTCATGATTTACAGGTTCCGCCCGAGTGCGTTGGAGACGTTGGAGTCTGTTGGAGTTGACCTGCA
>JADNRY010000487.1:0-44849 GCA_015501585.1 Rhodocollybia butyracea | reverse complement strand
AGTAAGCTTCTGAGTTTGATTGACGGCAGTAAGTTTCTGATGTTGTCACTGGCACTAGTCAGGTGTGCATGTCCAGTCCAGGTGCATGTCCTCACGTTTGACGTTCTGCTTAGTGAAAACAAGGAGTCCACAACTAAAAGTGCCCTCGCTCAATCGTTGCCTGGATCATGTTATAGTTGGGCATTTGGAGCAAGAAGAGTCGCTCGTATTATTGGCCTTTGTGTATCTCGTTCTTATTTAGCCTACTTATGTATGTACGTATAATCCTCGCTACCTTTAGCCAAAAGGACAATAAAAGGGTGATGTAATCTTAGATCTATTCCTCCATATCGAGATCAATCATCACCATATTGACCTTGGAAAAAACTCAAGATGGGAAAGTTGCTTGAAGTCCTGAAGGCTGAGAGAGGTATATCGGTTCAATCAACTACACGTGCTCTGGAGTCCGGAGGTAAGTTCCTGATACTAGATGCAGGACAACAACGTTGACCGCTGGGATACATCGCTGTTATCTATTCAATTCCAATCATGAAAGGATTCTACTAGAATATGTTGTATTCCATAGATTGACATCGCTGGTCGAAGGACAGATAGGTCTAAAGCAGCCTAAAGCTAGCGATGTTTCTTGATTTTCAACGTCAACCCCATGATATGTGATATGTGGGACTGCTGATTTAGGCCTAAAGGAAGGAAGGACGCCGCTTTCAATAAGTATTCGGTCGCAGGTAAACCGCGAAAGCTGGTACATACTACCAAAGGTTTACTGAATGAACTCAATAAGGATCAATTCCGATGCAAAATCCTGTGGTACCTGTATGACGCTTATAACGCCATTGCGTCCAAGTAGCATCTGGGGGTCAGTGGAGCAGAGATGAAAATGGAAAGATTAAGAACTTCCATACAATCAAGCCAAGGGCACATGTGTTTCATGAGACGAGGATGACGCAATAACGATGGTTTGCCCAAGCGAGACGGGTATGAAGGAAAGTCGAGACAGCTGAGTTAACGCGATCAAGGCCATAATTTCGATTGTGCAGGAGTAAGACTACTACTTGAAGCTACCACTGCTTCGTTGTTATCGAGTATCTGTCCGGTGTACATCCCAACGTGGATTTGAACCAAACGCTCTATTAGTTGCTGGTCAATAGGTCGAACCTTGATATCGTTACGCTGGAGGATATGTTGGTCAAATACACTGTTGCGCGGTGTATCGGAAACGACGCACCACGGCAAATCCTACACTTTGGATGGCCATCTGGTATATAGGTTTGAATTCCGGATGCGTCTTCGTTACCAGGGACTTGGCCAAATAGTGAACAGTCACTTGTTTGATATGCTAAACAAGAATATTAGAATAATGGATTCAATGAAAAAAGAAAGGCTTTACCGTCCTATTCTCTTTTTCCTGCGCGGTCTGCTCAACTGTCGTTACTTCTTCGCTTTCTCTCTTCCGCTTTCCCTTGTTCTCGACCTTTCGTTTACCACCACTGGCTTGGCTTTCCAGCTCTAAGTCGTCAGCTACGTCGGCCTTCCCTTTCCCCTTGTCTTTCACTTTAGATCTCGCATTCTTATCAGGTAATGAAGGGACTTTAAATTCTGGAGTTGCTTTTGGAACCAACCGAACGTCGCTTCCAAGATTCGCAATAGTAGATTCATTAGACAATTTCTGTCGTTTGCGAGCCAAATCGCTCGAGGCATTGAAGCTCGCCACTCGTCGTAGATCAGATGCCGTGTTGAACTGGAGCAAAGGTGGTTTACGTGGTGTTGGGTCGTCAGGTCGTGGTAATCGTGGCTTCGTTACAGGCATCGGAGTTACTCGGGCAACCGAGAGGATATGACGTGGTTGTCCCAAGTCATTTTCATTTGGCACTGACTTTGGAAAGATGATGATTTGGGTTGTTTCTGAAAGGCGTTCAGCGTGTGGATCTTAGTTAAGAGTCGAGCACGATGTACCGCTGTCGCCCAATGCTATTCTGATACCCGGTGTATCTTTCGAAGTCGATGGTAAACAAAACATGTTTTCCATATAAATTCGCGAAAGAATGGCTTCTGGGTGTATATCTCTGCGGACATATGAATATTCGGTCATTCGGTCATTCCACGAGTTATTCCACAACTCACAGCATAATATCTCCACTGTTATCCATATGTACATCTTTCAGGGTTGTAGTGCCCATAAGCCGCAATGTCGGCCTTCCACGCATACTTTCCAAGGCCAAGGCTAACGGATTTTCGAGTAAGTTGTATCCTGCGTCAATTTGGGCGGTAAAAGTGAAGCCATCGAGGCATAAATCAGAGTCAGGAAGTGAGAGTGCGCCACGTAGAGAAGACGGTGAGAAGAAGGACGAGAAGGCGATGACATTTGACCTGGATATTCATAAGAGACCGCAGGTCAACAAACCTGTTACGACGCGTCACACGCAATCCACGAGAAATCCACGAGCACGTGCAGGGCGTAGTGTGACTGTCTGTCACGAACTTTCTCTTCTTTCATCCAGCAAGAGGTATATAATTATATTTTGAGGCTTTTGTACATTTTGACCTTTTAATTTCAGCAAAATGTCCGCCGGTCTGGATTTGACTTGCTTCCAACGAATTATGCATCTCATTGTGGAAGAACTCGATTATTCCAGCATTTCTTCTCTTTCAAGAGTCTCGAAGCGTGCTTATGCAGCATTCGCTGGTACTCTTTACGAGGTTTGTTCAGAGTCCAGCGCTATTTACCCTCGCATCTTCTGAAAAAATCCCGCCTTCCTCTGAGTGGCCCTCATCCCGCATCTTTTGTCAGACATATATCTTTTTCGTTCCCTGATCGAGTTTCTTATTCGGTTGTATCCAAACCCAAGGAGCGGAAGAAAAGGCTAAGAACGATAGGATGGAAGGACTTCCACCTAGTGATCTCACCACGTTCAAACAACTAGTCAGAGCGCTGTTAACAACATCATCTTCTATGCTCCAAACGCTGCAGTCAAATATTTTGGTTACGAATGTGATCTGCTCAGCCTTCCTGATGCTTCTACAATGTCGATTTCGCAAAACTTTCGTCTCTTGAAAGAGTAGCGATTGAATGCCCGTTCCCTACACTACTCTGCGAAGGAGTCTTGCGATGATTGTAAGTACTGCTTCTATTCCGACCGCATTAAACTGAACAGTAGTTTCAGAGCAGTTTATGTGGCTCATCATTAAAAGCTTTGGACCTGACATTTCCTAAGCGTCGTAGTCACGGCAGCCAAGTCACTGGTGAGTTCCACTATTGTATCAACATCGCGTTTCATTAATGATTTTTAGTATACCGCCAGAGCGTCTACAATAGCCAAAGTTCTACACAAAGTGCAGGAATCCTGCCCACAAATTCAACGTTTAACTCTCTATATCCCAGTGGATGGCTCAAAACCAAACATATCCGTCAAACCATTCATAGGGCTTTGGCAAGCCCGTCATTCACATTTCCCAATTTGAGGCACCTCCGCTCATCGATACCACAATGGTAGAATCCATCTGCTTGGAATGCTCGGCTTTTTTTCTCCCGACACCGAATGTTGAGACTTTTGTCTTCTGTGGTGCATCGTTACATCGAGGACAGTCAATTGATCCCCAAATATTCCCCAATCTCTCCATGCTTCATGTCGCTTTTTTAGGGGACTGTGTATCGATGTGCCTCTCTGGTGCGCGTCCCATTGACACCCTCGATCTTACTATGGGCCCTATCATCCCATCGAAGAAGAGCTGCGATTGTTGATAGCGTTGAAGTCTTTGAACACGCTTCGTGTGTTGCGTATCCGTGACCTTCGGTTAACGTCGTGCGGAGAACTTATGGGGATTCGCCTTGATACTCTAACTGGCCTTGTCACTTCATGCCCTCATTTGAGACATTTCGAATGTGTAGTGGGCATTGAGGCAGCTTTTAATCTCCCCGTAAGGATATAACGCTCATTTATTACTATGTTCCTAATTCTGAAGACTGTACAGGATTTACACCGCTGCTACAGCGATATCGCTTCGAATCTTCCAATCTAGACTGCTTAGTGCTTGGAGTCTACTTTTTGTTCCCAGCAACCCCCGAGTACCATATACAAACCTCAGTCATATCCAGGTACTTCAAGAGGTGATGCAGAAGCATCGTACACCCCAAACGATTCAAGTTGAATTGTTTTCAGGTATCTGCGCTGTACCCGCCTCAGCGAACTGTAGCCTTTCAACTAGTAGCAATAGACTTAGACTAATTTGACTGCCACGTTTACGTTGCGCAAGTGCCATGGTTGTGGTTGTAGGTGCATCGGGTTTCACATATTAGAAAATCTCGCTGGTACACGTAGTCTACTCAGCCCGCCATTTGTTCTTTGAACTTGATCTTTGGCGTATTATGTACTATAACCATTTGATAATCTATGAAATTTCTGTGGAAGGATGAATATTCGGTGATTTCGTAAGTCCACAACTCGCCACATATCCAAAGTTATCCGTATGACACCTTGTTCAGAGTATGATCCGCAATTTCGGCCTTTCAAGCATACTTTCCAAGACCAACTACCGTATCTTCGAGCAAGCCATGCCCCGCGTCTGGGGAGAAGAAAGACGAGAAGGTGATGACATATGGCCCGAATATTCAATTTTCTAATAGTAAGACTAGACGCGACGACGCGTCACGACACGAGCACGTGCTGGGCGCAGTGTGTGACTGAATTATAATATCAACTTTCTCTTCTCCAGACTCTTCCAGCAAGAGGTATAAAATTATATTCCAAGCTTCTTTACATTGCTGACCTTTGATTTTCAGTAAAATGTCCCGCCGCTTTGGATTTGACTTGCTTCCTAACGAATTATGCCATCTCATTCTGGAAGAACTCGACTATCCAGCCTTTGTTCTCTCTCAAGAGTCTCGAAGCGTGCTTATGCAGCATTCGCTGGTGCTCTTTACGAGTCTGTTCAGAGTCCAGCGCTATTTACCCTCGCATCTTCTGAAAAATCCCGCCTTCCTCTGAGTGGCCCTCATCCCGCATCTTTTGTCAGGCGTATATCTCTTTCGTTCCCTGATCGACCTTCTTATTCGGTTGTATCTAAACACAAGGAGCGGGAAGAAAAGGCTAAGAACGATAGGATGGAAGGGCTCCCACCAGTGATCTCACCACGTTCAAACAACTTGTTACAAAAGCTGTTAACAACGTCATCTTCTATGCTCCAAATGCTGCAATCAAATCGTTTCGTTATGAATGTGATCTGCTCAGCCTTCCTGATGTTTTTCCCAATGTCGAATTTGCAAAACTTTCGTCGCTTGAAAAAGTAACCATTGAGTGCCCGTTCCCTATCGCCACTCTGCGAAGGAGTCTTGCAATAATTGTAAGTGCTGCTTCATTTCCGACCCGCAGAAAACTGAACAGTAGTTTCAGAGCAGTTTATGTGGTTCATCATTGGAAGGTTTGAACTTGACATTTCCTGGACGTCGCAGTCACGGCGGAGTCACTGGTGAGTACCACTAATAATGTATGAAGATTACATTTTATTAATGGTTTTCAGTATACCCGCCAGAGCCGTCTACAATAGCTAAAGTTCTACAGAAAGTGCCGGAATCCTGCCCACAAATTCAACGTTTAACTCTCTATATCCCAGGCGGATGGTCGAACCCAGATATATCCGTCAAACCTATTCACAGGGCTTTGGCAAACCCGACGTTCACATTTCCCAATTTGAAGGAACTTCACCTCGTCGATATTACAATGGTAGAATCCATCTGCGTAGAATGCTCAGCTTTTTTTCTCCGGCACCCCAATGTTGAGACTTTTGTCTTCTGCGGTGCATCGTTACATCGAGGGCATCCAGTTGATCCGCGGATATTCCCCAAACTCTCAATGCTTCGTGTCACTCTTTTAGGGGACTGTGTATCGCTATGCCTCTCTGGTGCGCGTCCCATTGACACCCTCATTCTTACTGTGGGCCAGACCATTTCCAAGGAAAAAGAACTGCAATTGATAACAGCGTTGAAGTCCTTGAAGACTCTTCGCGTGTTGCGGGTTCGTGACCTTCGGATAACGTCGCACGAAGAACTTATGGGGATTAGCATTGACAATCTGACTGGCATCGTCACTTCATGCCCTCATTTGACGCATTTCGACTGCGTAGTGGGGATTGAGGCAGCTTTTAATCTCCCCGTAAGGATATAGCACTCTTTATTGCTGTTTTACTAATTTTGAAGACCCTATAGGATTTACACCGCTGCTATAACGATATCGTATCGAATCTTCCCAGTTTAGACTGTTTAATGCTTGGATTCTGCTTCTTGTTGCCAGCAACCTTGGGGTACCCCTATACAGACCCAAGTCATATACAGGTACTTCAAGAGGTGATGCAGAAGCATCGTGCACCCCAAACGATTCAAGTTAAATTGTTTGAGGTATCTGCGCTGTGCCCGCCTCAGCGAGCTATAGCATTTCAGATTGTAGCAGGAGACTCTGACTGCGTATATACCTCCGACTTGACTGCCGCGTTTATGTTGCACAAGTGGTTGTAGGTGCATTGGAGTCAAAAGTTCAGTATTTCCGTATTTCAGAGAAATTTCGCTTATATAGTCTACTCAGCCCGTCATTCGTTCTCTACACTTTGGCATACATATTATTACTATTATTGTTTTGATGATCTAGAAGTGCAATTGCGAAATAAAGAAAACCGATATTGAGAAGAATTATTTTTTTTTTGATTGGCTCGGCGTTTGAACAGGAGAGGCCCGAAATTTCCCGTCGCGCGCTTCTTTCCAAAGCTTTCCCTCCAAAATTCTAGTACGCCTCTACGTTTCGTTGAATACTTCATACTAATATGTTGAACGAATTTCTTAGCTTCCCTACTAGAGGTCTAACCTCTCACCCGTCAATTAATTACCCCGCTGGACTAGAACTTCACGGTCATGGTTTCGCCCACAGTTAACGTGCGCTGTCTGTCTAAACATTGAAGCAATCTTCTTCAGCTTTTCTCGCAGGTTGCCCGATACTCTGCTCTTTTTGCTGGTGTATTCTACGGTTTCTATCATCGCCGGACATTGCAAGCAGCTCACAATGAACAAAAACTTCAGCACGCAGCTCATGATCGAGAGCACCTAATTGCTGAGGCCAAGGAGGCATGGAAAAAGCAGCAGGCTTCTGCAAACTCTTCGATAATAGTGAGTGACCATTGTATCTGCACTTTCTCAAGTCTTACCGTTATTCGTTCAGTTATTACTGACCCAGAAGACCCTCGATTTGATTTGGAGAAACTGATTGCAAAATGGGAAGCTTCCGCATAATACATCCTTTTGACCGATAACTTAGAGATTACTGGACATTATGCTGTTAATTCCAGGACTAGTAGACTGTGTACCGTGTTGTGCAACGGTTCACGCTTATACGGTTCCTCAGATTGCCATGAAAGCTTTTCAGTCCGCATTGTGCCTTGCCTGCTACAAAAGCTGGGTGTAGAATACCTCATACATATCAGTTTAGTATACCACAAAAAAAACGACAAATCTGAACTGTCCTCGCACGTGAGAATTACTAGCACGACAAGCTTTGCTTTCCCAGTTACCGCCACCTTCATTCCACTTTTGAGCCATGAAACCACAAGTTGAAGAAGTTGAAGACGACTACGCTGCTGAGGAGGAAAACAAACTGATTAACGAGGTATTCTGGTCGATATTTGACGCGTTGAGCACTGTTCATTAGAACTTGTCCACAGGAGTACAAAGTCTGGTGTGTACGCGTTATTCTTCGCGAAATGGCGCTTTAAGCCTGTGTATCAGGAAGAAAAATGCACCATATCTCTACGATCTGGTCATTACACATGCCCTAGACTGGCCAAGTCTTACGTGCCAGTGGTTCCCGGACAAAGAAACGTACAGCCTACTTTTTTGAACGAAAACCGATTCAATTTATTCACGAAATCATAGGCCTGCTGGTAAAAACTACACCGTTCACCGTCTTCTTCTCGGAACACACACTTCCGGACAAGCTCAAGACTATCTTCAGATCGCCACTGTCTCGATCCCGAACCGCGATAATGCACCTCACGCCGACAAACTTGATCATGAAAACTACGATGCTGAACGTGGAGAACTAGTGGCCACACAATTCCACCTACGCCTCGAATTCAGATAATCCAGAAAATCAACCATCCTGGCGAAGTCAACCGTGCACGTTATATGCCTCAGAATCCTGAATTATTGGCTACCAAGGCTGTGACGGGAGAAGTGTTAATTTTCGACCGAACAAAACATGCCAGCGAACCGGATCCGGATGGGTTTCTAAACCAAATATACGGCTGGTTGGGCAGACTAGAGAAGGGTGTGTATCGAGACATTTTACGCGCTCTAGGCTGACATTATCCAAGGTATGGTCTGGCTTGGAGTCCCCTCAAGACTGGACAGATACTGGGCGCGTCGGAAGATATGACTGTTTGCCATTGGTCGGTATATTGACACTGCCTATTTTCAATCGACTTATACCTCATTCTAGGGATTGTAATTCCTATTCCAAAGAAAACTCTTCGATCCAACCGGCAAATGTTTTCAGAGGGCATACCTCAGTTGTCGGTGATGTTGACTGGCACTCAAAGAAAGATCATCTGTTTGCAAGCGTTGGAGACGACAAAATGCTTATGCTGTGCGCTTCCAGTTATCTGTTTAGTTGAAAACGCTGATGTTTTCCGATTGCAGCTGGGATACAAGAGCTCCCGGTGGACCAGTGACGAGGGTGGAAGCCCACGACCGAAAATTCTCGCAGTTGCCTTTAGTCCCGCAAGCGAGGACCTTTTAGTGACAGGAAGTGCAGACAAGGTCCGTTCTCTCATATCGTCGTTTCTAACAGTTGGTTTTGATTACATTACATTCCTTCCAGACTGCCGTCTTGCATGACCTCCGCTCCACCAACAGGAAGCTACACACCTTCGAATCGCACACAGACGAAGTTCTACATCTCGCTTGGTCGCCACATAACCCAACCATATTTGCCTCTGCTTCCAGCGACCGTCGGATAAATATCTGGATCTATCACTCATTGGGCAAGAGCAAACACCAGACGATCAGGAGGATGGACCGCCAGAGCTGCTATTTGTTCATGGAGGTAAAGTATCATGTATTCTCTGTCTTTCGTTATGGCTCACTCTCTCTCTGCAGGACACACTGCACGGCCAACCGACTTTGTTGGGCGCCAGAGGAAGCCGAGAACTGGACTGCTACTAGCGCATCCGAGGACAACGTCGTCATGGTCTGGCAGCCAACTATGCGAGTATGGGCTGGTGAACAAGTTAAAATTGATGAAAAGGAACTGGAAGACGACGCCATGGAAGGAGTAGAGGCTACGCAAGAACCCAGCGGAAGTGGTTCCAAAACGAGCACTAGTGTCAGTGTTTCTGGTGCTGATGATTGAATTATCTTTCCCATAGTGTATGTTTTGCTGTTATATATGTTTCCGTGTGTAAAAGCAGATATAATAAAGCCTGCAAGGTATCAAAACAACACGCATTCCAAGTGGTGGTACAACGAGGCTCTGGGCCAACAACGATAACAGATATTCTTTGCAACTATAGGAATACCAGTCTCGCAAGTTCAAATAAGACTATTTTTGGGTCGTAACTCAGCATAGAATTCCATACAAACAAGTGATTGAACACGTACCTCCTCCAACTACAACGAACACGACGATACCCAGTGCCCAAGAGCTTATCGGGCTTCGTTTAGCTAGTTTTTCCTGGCGCGACAGATGTGTCGGCTTTTTCCCTTCTCGTGCATCTTTGGCGAACTTTTCGTTCCGTCGCCTCATTTCGAATTCGGTAGGCTACAAGGCAAAAGCGACCGGCTAAATTAGCAGTTATATTTGGAGGGATCCAGATTGACTTGTGCGCACCATTTTTTGAGTGGGAAAGGAAGGAATGTGTTCAGTAAATGAGGAATTCGTTGGATGAAGGGAGTAGGTTGAAAGTTATATCGTGGCGCCTTGACACGTCAATCCTGATACCCGGGCCGGAATTAACCGAAAGGGCCATGTTGGACCACCATACTCCAAAGTCCCTCCGGATCTTACAGGCATGAGACCAATGAACCTTACTTATATACCACGTCTAGCGCATTCGAATCAAACCGGATTCGATTTTGGATACCGCAACACGAAGATCGCACAGAAAATAAGTGACTCAGCTTATCTCATTCACAGTTTTGCCCCAGCGAGAGACTAACACTTGTGCTGCTACCAATAGTCTCTTCTTAAAAGTAGACGCACCTTTCCCATCTCTTGGATCATGCTTCCTAGAATCCTTCAATACCTGTTAGGTCATCCGATTGTGGAGAAGTCCAAACATCCAAGTCGTCAATTGAATTGGTTTATCGATGTCTTCATCCTCATGCAGTTTGAATGTAAGAGTCTATTATCTAGGAACCATCGCATCCTCGACAGAAGGACACTGGAGCTTTAGCCATGCAGAATCCTCAAGTCATCCTGTTGGTTTTATAAACAGAGCAATCGAGCCTAGAGTTCTCTTCCTTTCCATCGCCTCATCCATTCAAACATAACTTGTCATAATGGGTTATCATTCCCCAAATTCAAAAGCCATTGGTATCGATCTGGGCACCACCTATTCGTGAGTTTTATTTGGTCCCTTTCTTAATTTTTTCGCAGACTGATGTTTTCTTCTAGATGTGTTGGTGTCTGGCAAAACGATCGTGTTGAAATAATCGCCAACGACCAAGGTAACCGTACAACCCCTTCGTACGTTGCCTTCACCGACGACGAACGTCTTTTGGGCGACGCTGCAAAAAACCAAGCCTCGAGGAACCCTCACAATACGTAGATATGCTTTCAATATCAAATTTCGAAGGATTCTTTTGTATACTAATAACCCCCTTCCAGTGTATTTGATGTCAAACGTCTCATCGGCCGTAAATTCGACGATGCCGAAGTACAAGCTGACATGAAGCACTTCCCTTTCAAGATTGTCTCAATGAAGGGAAACCCCTACATTGAAGTCGAACACCATGGTGAGACGAAGCGATTCGTAAGCTTTTTCCCCTTTTATCTGATCTGTCCTCAGTTTGGTGTCTTTCAGTGCCCCGAAGAAATCTCTTCCATGGTTCTCCTCAAAATGAAAAAGATTGCCGAGGCTTTTCTCGGTACAACTGTCTACGACTCAGTCGTCACTGTACCTGCTTACTTCAACGACTCGCAGCGTCAGGCTACCAAGGACGCTGGTAGGATCTCTGGTATGAATGTTCTCCGTATCATCAATGAGCCGAGTGCTGCTGCCATTGCTTATGGTCTCGAAAGGAATCTCACTGGCGAGCATAATGTCCTCATCTTTGATCTTGGAGGAGGAACTTTTGATGTTTCGCTCTTGACTATCGAGGATGGTGCATTTGAAGTTAAGGCTACTACTGGCGACGCTCACCTTGGTGGTGAGGATTTTGATACTTGTCTCGTCGATTACTTTATCCAAGAGTTCAAGCGTAAGAACAAGAAGGGTATGTTTTATCTCCTTTCTGATGTTTTTATCTGACTTGCTTTAGATATGTCCTTGCATTCTCGAGCTGTTCGGCGTCTCCGCACTGCTTGTGAGCGTGCAAAACGAACCCTTTCCTCCGCCACTAGGACCTCCATAGAAATTGACTCCCTCTACGCGGGTATCGACTTTTACTCTTCCATCACTCGTGCTCGTTTCGAGGAGCTCTGCCATGACCTCTTCCAACGCACTCTTGACCCCGTCAAGAAGGTCCTGTCCGACTCCAAGATTGACAAAGGCAATGTGCACGAAATTGTCTTGGTTGGTGGCTCCACCCGTATCCCTTATGTTGTCAAGCTCGTGTCCGACTTTTTCAACGGCAAGGAGCTCAACAAAAACATCAACCCAGAGGAGGCTGTGGCCTATGGTGCTGCTGTCCAGGCTGCCCTTATCTCTGGTGTCACATCTGAGAAGACTCAGGATTTAGTTGTTCTAGATGTCACGCCTTTCTCCCTCGGTACTGAGACCGCCGGAGGTATCATGAATGCACTAATCAAACGCAATACCATCATCCCCACTAAGAAGACTGGATTGCTCTCCACCTCTTCCACATCTACTGACAAGCAGGAGAGCATCCTTTTCCAGGTCTTTGAGGGCGAGCGCGCGCGCACCAAGGACAACAAACTCCTCGGAGTATTTGAGCTCTCCGATATTCCTCTTCCTTACCATGTACCCCTGAAATCATGGTCACCTTCGACATCGACGTTAACGGTATCCTGAACGTATCCGCTTCAGACACGACCACCGGCATATCCAATTTCATTACAACCACTATAATCAATGACATGGGCCGTCTTTCCGAGGGGGAGATTGAACGCATGACGATAGAAGCCGAGGAGTACGAAGCCGAAGACGAAGCTTTCAACACTCGTATCACTGTCAAAAACAGTTTCGAGTTGTACGCATATGGCCTTAAACAGTCCCTTATCAATGACATGTGCAAGTTAAGCAAGCTCCAGTCCGTTGTCGATGATGCCATTAAGTGGCTCGATGAGTCACAGGAGGGTTCGAAGGATGAGTACGAAGGGACACAGAAGGAACTTGAGGCGACTGCCAACTCGATCATTCAGAAACTATACGTTGCGGGGGGCGCTCCCGGCGGTGAGGATGGCTTCCGCACGCCGTCCTTCTGTCGAGGAAGTCGATGAAAGATTTCTTTGGCTAGCATATTCCAATGTCGTCACGCGAGTGGTGTTTGATTTATACGTCTTCGTCAAACTCTGAGCTGAAAGGATGTTCACGGCTGAGGATAAATGAAAGTGTCTTTAATACAATTACTAGTAGCGTACATAGCCAGAATAAGCGTTTCGAAAAAGGTAATGAGTCTCAAGCTGCACCATCCTTGACAAGACATCCTCAAGTCTCTTCGTTGAATGCTCCTTGAATAGCCGGGCCGAAATTAACAAAGAGCCATGTGACGAGGTAGTCAGTTCGGATTTCATTCCCTCTATTCTCCTCGTCCATTCCTAATTCTGACTTGTCGAGATTCTCAGGCGTTGGAGGCAGGGGGAAAATGACGAGCGTTGAAAAACCCCCACAGAAATCATTGATTCATCTTGTTCGCTCCCAGCGAGAAAAGGCAATGTCCGGCCACCAATGGAATGTAGACCGCTGCTGCCACTGCATCACTAGCTGTGTCGCTTCCTGATTGTAGCCGCAGTGACCTTTCTCATCTCCTAGATCATGCGGCCTCTCGTACTGCGGAATCTCTCCTTCCTTCGAGGTAAAAGGAACCGAAAACTTAGCAGAGGTATACTTACTGGGTCATCCGATTGTGGAGGAGTTCAAAACGTCGTCGATCAACTCAATTAGTTTATCGATACTATTTCATGGCTGTCTTCGTCCTCATGCAGTTTGAATAAGACAAAGGCAAGAGTCTACCATATCAGGTCCCATCGCACCCTTGACCACCGGAGCTTTAGCCACACAGAACCCTCAAGTCATTGCGTTGTTTTTATAAAATTGAGCAATTGAGCTTAGAGCTCTCGTCCTTTCCATCGCCTCACCCACTAAAACACAATCATAATGGGTTATTATTCCTCAAATTCAAAAGCCATTGGTATTGATCTTGGTACCACATATTCGTGAGTTTATTTGTTCCCTTTCCTGTTTCCACGAAGACTGATGTCGTCTCCTAGATGTGTCGGTGTCTGGCAGGACGACCATGTCGAAATTATCGCCAACGACCAAGGCAACCGTACAACACCTTCCTACGTTGCCTTCACCAATGGCGAACGTCTTTTTGGCGATGACGCGAAGAAACAAGCCTCAATGAATTTGAACAATACGTACGTTTCTATATTGATTATTGAACATCTTGAAATCTTTGTCCTAATTTGTTTTCTTCCAGTGTCTTTGACGTCAAACGCCTCATCGGTCGTAAATTTGATGATGCCCAGGTCCAGGCTAACATGAAGCACCTCCCTTTCAAAGTCGTCTCCAAGGATGGAAAGCCCTACATCGAGGTCCAGCACCACGGCGAGACGAAGCAATTTGTAAGCTCTCCCCCCTTTGTTTGATATATACTTAGTTGTCATCTAGTGCCCTGAAGAAATTTCTTCCATGGTTCTCCTCCAAATGAAGAAGACCGCTGAGGCTTTCCTTGATACCAGTGTTGAGAACGCAGTTATCGCTGTACCCGCCTATTTCAATGACTCACAGCGCCAGGCTACCAAGGACGCTGGTAGAATCGCCGGCTTGAATGTTCTACGTATCATCAATGAGCCAACCGCTGCTGCCGTTGCCTATGGTCTCGAAAGGAATTTCGCTCGAGAGCGTAATGTCCTCATCTTTGATTTTGGAGGAGGAACTCTTGATGTTTCGCTCTTGACCATGAAAAACGGTATTTTCGAAGTCAAGGCCACCGCTGGTGACGCTCACCTTGGTGGTGAGGACTTTGATACCTGCCTCGTCAACTTCTTTATCGAAGAGTTCAAGCGCAAGAATAAGAAGGGTATGTTTTATGTCTTTTTTTAAATATTTTTTCTGACTTGCCACAGATATCTCCTCGAATCCTGGTGCGATTCGACGTCTCCGCGCTGCTTGTGAAGGTGTAAAGCGAAACCTTTCCTCACTCACCAAGGCCTCCATTGAAATCGAGTCCCTCTACGATAGGATCGACTTTCGCAGTTCGATCACTCGTGCTCGTTTCGAGGAGCTCTGCCAGGACCTCTTCAAACGCTCCCTTAACCCCGTTAAGAAAGTCCTGTCCGACTCCGAGATCGACAAGGGCAACGTGCATGAGATTGTTATGGTTGGTGGCTCCACCCGTATCCCTCGTGTTGTCAAGCTCGTGTCCGATTTTTTTCAACGGCAGGAAGCTCAACAAAAACACCAACCCAGACGAGGCTGTCGCATACGGCGCTGCTGTCCAGGCGGCCATTCTTTCTGATGGCACATCCAGTGAGAGAACTCCGGACTTAGTCCTTCGCGATGTTGCTCCATTTGACCTCGATGTCGAGACTGAAGCACATGTCGAGTTAGAAAGTTTCGCAACCCGTAAAATGTTCACAACTTTCCACGCAAATGTGGGGACTAATACTGCTGAAGTCATTGAGAATGAGAACACCAGTACCGAGACTGCTGAGAGGATTGACACCGCTAGGACAACACTCATCGAGCATAACACCACCATCCCCACCGAAAATACCAAGACTTTCTCTGTGTATTCTGGTATGCCTATCCGCATCCTGGAGGGTGGTAGTGCCGGTCCCGCGGACTATAACGTCCTTGGGGAGTTCAAAGCTTCCTCATCCCAAGTCGATGTCACCTTTAAAATCGATGCTGACGGTATCTTGAACACAACCGTCTACGCTAAGACCCCCGGTAACACCACCAGTAACAAAGTCATCGTAACTAAAGCCAAAGGCCGTCTTTCCGAGGAGGATATTCAACGCATGAGATCCGAACTTGAGGAGTACGAGGCCGAAGGCGAGGGTTTCGACATCCGTGATGCTGCCAAAGACGAGTTTGAGTCGTTCGCATACAAACTCAAAGAGTCGCTTACCGATGGCATAGACAGTTTATACGAGCTCCGGGCCATTGTCGACAAGGCCATTAAGTGGCTCGATGAGACACAGGATTCGGGGTCGAAGGAGAAGTACGAGAAGAAGCAGATGGAGCTTGAGCAGACGAAAGCGGACTTTGTAATGACTGCCCGCTCAATCCTCAAGGGACTAGAGGATGACGAAGAGGATTACACCGGCCGCCCTCATGACTCACCCCCGTGCTATCGATGAAGTTGATGAAGGCTTTCTTTGGGTAAATTCCAAACTTCTCTTTTTTTTTTTTTTTTTTTTTCGCAATTAGCCATTTCTATTCCGTCGCTCGAGTTTGCTTGGTGAATCTGATTCTGAATCTGGCCTGAGAGGGTTGATGATTTTTTTACGGACGTCTCTTTCCATTTTAATAATGAGCATCTTCAAAAGACTGAAATTTTTAAACCGAGCGTCCCAAATTACAAAACGCCGACACCTTAACAAGGCGCCTAGGGATGATTAGGAGAGTTTGTATCATCTTATGATCTTACCCGTCCTTGGAGATTGATGAAGAATGTCGAGAGTACAATCACCCTCTATTTCCCTTCTTCCATCATACATACCATACAAAGAATTTACCGAGCGAGATGCTGCGTACTCGACCAAAATTTTAGCTCCCCAGCATGTCCGCGTACTAAGGTATGATATCTATCGCGAGGCATGATTGAGGAGAGTTCGCGTCATGCCTCCGTCGGGTGGCGGGTTCAGCCCATCAGCGGCTCGTTGTGTAACGGCTACGGAATTGGCGCCGCTTTGGTTATTATCAATAGCGCTTATTATGTAATCTTTAGTTCCTTTCCTTCCTGCCACTTCGTGTGTACTCTCAATAGAATTGGGTTGTGTGCACTTGGTAGGATTTAAGGACTCTTTTAGCTGCTATCAGCTAAGCTTTCGGCCTTACCCGCTCTTATCTTGCTATATCAGCTAGCCCGCTCTCAGCCCCTTTGCTTCACAGCCCAGGGGCCTTAGAGCCTGTTCAGCAACGAGAACCGATTTGTTATTCTGATATCCAAATTCCCTTAAATAGTAATCTGCGTTTTTGCCAATATCACACCGTGATATGGGCGGTGACAGCGCGCATCGCGTGATCAATATTAAAATGCATATGCGAGCAATCTTTTTGTAAATTTCAGTCTTTTTTGAGGCTTGTGATGTTGGGTTTTGGCGTGTTTTACTTTTCAAACTAGGTTTTTGATTGTTTGTCCCAAGTTCTCAAACATACAAAGTAGAGACATGAAGGAAACAAGCAAAACAGCATTGCACGATGTGTTCATTATGGAGCGGTAGTCACAGCTAGTCACATCAGTAACTAATTAACAAATTACTCGGATATCAGAATAACAACTCAGTTCTCGTTGCTGAACAGGCTCTTACACATTGCTTCAGAGCCACTAAGTTTGATATTCGCTCTCGTATTTCTTGAGTTCTTCATCCTTTCGCTAATCCATCTCTCCTGGATAATCTCCCCCAATCAAGAATAGTCGCGCCTACCTTTGGGATCTTGAAGCTTGAAGTCCCTTGTCCTCCAGTAGAATTTTCACATAAGACTTTCTTCCTAAGTTACTGGACGTTCCAATTTCGTTCACTTTGAACCAAATGTATGTCATATGGCTGGGTTTTCTTTACATAAAACCTTTTCCAAGTTATTGACATCGTGCTGGTGCAATTCAGTATCTACTTATGGTTTCTTTCCCCTTGCGATTTTTGTTCGATTCATACCCGAAAGTTAACATGTGGAGAAAAACAATATTAGGCCTAAAATCGGCCTAAGGCGTGTAACCGCACATTTTGACCCTTTGTACGTGTTATACAATGCAATAAGAGAGTTATACGGAGCCCGAGCGTGATAGCTGTTGCCAAGGCAAAGAACTTAACAATAATACTCAGCGAGCCGTGAAGGTACGCCCACAAGCGTAGCCTAGAGCCAAGCTAGCGAGGATACCTGGGCTGCCTGGAGATGTAACGCTAGATTGTCAATCTAGTTATACCCAAGAGTGTAGACTCTCTAAACTACAGGACATCTCGAAGCGGGATAAGTACTAAGCCAACGCGTTACTCGAGGGAAGGAATTATGAGGGAAGGCATCCCTCGCACTAAGACCCCCAACAAGCTATGTTAAGATGTGGACTTTACAGTCCGTAACAATGGACCAGAACGATCCCGAGGAAAACCGTAGAGATCTATTCGCGGCACCGGTTGCAACCGTGAGGACGGTAGAAACATGCTTAGCGGTCCTACGGAAAGCTACGCGCCGGGATAGCCTTGGCAAATCGAAACATTTGATCTTAGAAATCATACACGGAAGGTCTTATCCGTTAAAGCCGACTATCGGGAATCACTTGTACATACTCAGCGCAGTTGCTTGAGATTATCATAAGTGGTGTCGTTGGAAAGCTAGATAACAGGTCTTCTCGAGAGAATGTTAATCACACTCAGGATGGACAGAACTATCCGGGAATAGAATGAAACTCACCCAAGGGAAACCGGGCGGCGAGTGATCATGAAGCGCAAAGGTACTCCTGACCCCGGAGAATTGTGGAGTAATCGGAGAAACCTCGCTCGGATCAAAACACCCTAAAACTATGTTAATCCTCACGAAATCATATTTTACCTCTGATATATACCCAAGAATGGACTATTTCTTTATTGTGTGTACCATATATAGGCTGGAGTTTCCTTTCCGAGCCAGATTCCTCTGTTCCACTCTCTTTCCGTCTCTCTCCGTATCTGTTTCATCTATTTTTCGTATTAAACTCTCTCTACTCAGTATATAAGCCAGATATATTTATTCAATAAGACAAGTTTCTTGCCCTCGACTTGACTGCTAAGACCAGTGCTCCATAGAACGTCCCCACGGGATCAGTAGCGTGACGCCTCCTGACTTGGTTATCTTAAGAAAGTAATAAACTTCACGCGCTTTGCAAAGCCCATTTATATCTTGATTGAATTTAAGTGTGTAGAGTTCTCTCAAACTCCAGATCGACTCAAATCTAGTTGCTTCCTTAGAGGGGACGGCTTCTAGTAAGGGATTATTCGGCTCCAGAGTGAGGGTTCCTTAGTTGACTTCTTCACAAAGTTAGACAAGCCACTAAGATTGTGGTACGAGTTCCTAGTGATTAAGTTCACTCACAATATCGTAGCTTGGCCCAGAGTTTGGTCGAGGACTTTACGGCGTCACAGCAGCTAGTGCCAGAGTTTGCCTAGGGTTGTTGACAAACCTCGAGATTACTATTCTAGCTAGAGCCAGAGTTTGCCTAGGAGAATCTTAGTTTCGTTGTATTGGTTTTGGTTTTGGTTAATTGATTTGGACATACACACCTGGTTCCCTCGTACACTCGTACACCCCAACTAGGCTTCTCTCGACTTAGTTCTAAGAGTTGTCTAAGCTTAGTTACCCCGTTAGCGCTACAGTCTTGAACCTGGAGCAGTCGCGCGCGTACATCCGATATTACAAAGCTTTCCCTTGGGGAATCTCTGACAACCCGCCCTCGCTCCCTTACATATCAATAGTCTGGTTAGGTGCGGTAGTGTTTTTGTTAGGTTGTTTTATAGCACCTTTCGCATACCTACACGTAAATACCCAAATAACGAGGTTAGATGGGATAAAAGTGTAGTCATCATGGGTATAAGTTGTAGTAAAAATTCTCTAGCCTTCTTCAAAGCAAACAAGGAATGAAATTATGAAGCTTTGAAGATCTGATCGCTTAATTTAACACTTTTGTCACTTTGCTCATTTGCCCCATTGGTACAATTCCGGGAAAGGTGATTTCGGGACCTGTAAAGATGAGCCGAACCACGTCTGATAAGATAAGATATACATAGTAGCTGCCCATAATGTTACTATGGTGTTACTACTGGAGCTTTGAGGTAGACCAGAGTAGCGGGAGCCAAATCATACAGCATCTTTCGTCAGTACCTCTTGTCACTGGAAGGGTCGGGACTGTCACCTGTGGGATTTCCACTTGAACAAAAAAATATGGGTACCTAGTAGACTCAAACCAGTCCCTGCTGTAGAGTTGTGATGTGAAATCACACCCTCGGCAGAGGGACTGGAACTTAATCCGGCTGTTTTAGCGGGTCGGATTTAAATCATGTGCTTCTTTGGACTTGGCCATTATTCTCAATTCATAGTGTTTCCAAACTCATTGTACAACCTTATGAAGTAGCTAGAAATCTTCGTTGACTTTCCATGAATAACAAGCTATTTTTTTTCTTTTTGAAATTTGTGTTGGTTCGTCCAGGAGAAATGTGTCGGTCATTTCCAGCACTTGCCTTATACTTCCATCTCATGCCTCCCAAATACCTCAAGTACTTGACAAAAGGCATCTGAAAAAAGCTGAAAGGCTCTCATGCAAGATATTTGGTGCTCTAGACTGAGGGAGAACCAGAAACTTACTGGAAAGAACATACTACGAGGTAAAACCACTGTTCATCTTACCCAAAACTGCTCTATCAACTTTCCTTTATGAAAATGCCCCCAAAAATAGGACATTTTGAGAGTACTATGTCGAGCTTGTTGTTGCTCAAGCTCACTGTGCCAGTGAATGGGCTGAAGAATTTTGTCTGCATGAACTCGGCAAGCTGCTTGCTGTAGCCCCTAACCCTAATTCTGCTTGACTCTGCAATAAAGATCACTGAATATCTCAAGAACAAGTTCAGGTATAAAAAATCAGTAACAAACTTGTTTCTTGCACTCTTAATGCGCAACTTTCTATCTATTTACATTTTTCCTAAATGGATGTTCAAAACCCTCTAATTTTTCGTATTTCTCTAAGTCAAAAGAAGCACATGACTTAAATCCCAGTCGTTTCACCGACACGGCTGATCGTCAGTCATCAAAGTGTCAACAAGAAACTACTGGCTGGAGTGTAGGTACCTAGCTTGTGATTGGCTGATATATTCCGCTTTGGCACTTGTCCATCAAATTTGGCCGAGTGACAAGATTGGGTGTTCCAGTGAGTGTAGGATTGAGCTCTACATGTGCTACTCTTTTGGCCTGTACATGGCCTGACCTTTTCCATCTTGACCGTCTTAACAGCTCCGTGGACAAGGGTTTCCTTTATTGATGGGTACTGTATCAGATGGGACTACTGCTGCAGCAGAGTGAGGTTGACACGACATCGTGTTCAGTCCTGTTAGTCCCTTGGGTGGCGGCCACACACCCTCAGTATGACCAATTTTTTGTTCATGTACAGCTGGCCAAATCATAGCGAAACAAAGAGTAAATGTTGATTCAATTTATTATACAAGGCTCTATATACCTATAATGCATGCAGCCCCCTAGTTCTTAAGAGAAAGTAAAATTTTGAGTTGCCAAGACAAAGCGCAGCCAGTCAAGGCTTGTCATGCAAGAGCTAAGAGCTCCAGAGTGTACAGTGGGACACAGATATGGTACAGCGTTACAGTGGGATATAAACTGATGAGTTGAAAGAGCATGAGTCTCCCAAACGCAGCATGACTGGGCAATACTCTAAATACTGCCTGATAAAAATAACGAGAGACCCCATCTGGGAACAAGACTAGGGGCGGTGATCTTGACAGCATGTCTCAACTGTCTCCATAGTCATCTGTAGTCACAGGAAACATAGGATTCATTGAATCCTATGACTGAGTGGTTCGTCAATGGTTGAGGGAGTCCAAAGGAATAGCCAGACGAGGATTTGAAGGCTCCTTGGGATTAGTTGCTCCTTAGCGGCGTCCAATCCAGTGAAAGTCCAGGTTTCTACGCTGAAACTCCTGGAAACAATGGTCCAGCCTTTGAATAAAGTCCAGGACACAATCTCGAGAGTCCAAAGGAATAGCCAGACTAGGATCCAGAGGCTCCCCGGGATTCCTGGCCCCTAGGCGAGCGAGGCTGTCCAAAGGAATAGCTAAACTAGGATCCGGAGGCTCCGGCCGACCTCAAGACACTACGCCAGCGTCAAAAAATATCGGGCAAAATTATTGCCCAAATTATTGTTGTAATTACTTACCTTTTTTTCAATACAAATTACAATGGAAAAGTGTCTTCTATTTTGTACGAAAAATACATTGTAATTGATTATCTTTTTCTTTTGGAATTTTGCTATATATATTGCTCGAAAAAGACAATGAGATTACTTATCTATTTCGCTCGTGATTAATTAAGAATTTTGCTCGAAATTTTTACAAGGTAATAACTGGCCAAGAACTGGGAGGCTCAGTCATGTGATGCATCTGACAACACTTTAGGCGGATATGAGGGCAGAACTGGAGCAATTTATTGTCTGGTGGTGACTAGTGCAGCCATGCATATATGGTATCCCATAAGTTGCGTTTTGGTCGCGTTCAAAGACAGGAAATCTTATCAGATGCATCACATCATTGACCAAACCTCCCAGTTCTTGGCCAGTTATTACCTTGTAAAAATTTCGAGCGAAATTTTTAATGAAATAGATAAGCAATTTCATTGTCTTTTTCAGATGAAATAGATAAGCAATTTCATTGTCTTTTTCAGATGAAATAGATAACAGATTACCAGCAAAATTTGTATCAAAAAAGACAATCAATTACAGTATATTTCTCAGCCGAAATTATCAAAGATTTACAGGTGAAATTTTGGTTGAAAAAGGTAAGCAATTACAGCAATAATTTCGGAAATAATTTTGCCCAATATTTTTTGACGCTGGTGCAGTGAGAGCCGCGAGCCCGACGCACCAGCTCGCTTATGCTCAAGCGGCTGATCTCCAGAAATGCAATCAATATCATTGCCCCCATAACAAGAAGCGTTATTGCGAGGCCTTTACTGAGATCCCACAGATATACCACCAACCCGATGATAAACAGGAAGAGGTAGGAAAAGACAGAAAGCGGTAAGATAGCAGCTATGATGACATTGACAGACTTCGTCTTGCGGGTGGAGTACTGGTGTCGGTTGCGTATGCGTGACTTGTACCAGTGTACCCACAGCTTCACAAGGGCAGCGAGGAGTATCGTGTTAAGGTTCGGCATAAGACTCAAAGACCATAATATGGTTGCTACTAGGTTTGTGGGAGATATCGAGGAAGAGGTATCTGCAGATGGGATCAGGTCACCGAGAGTGCCATTGACCTGTGCGCGTAGTAATGCGACGGCTTCAAGAAGAATATTGTTGGCAATAGCAGCGAAGTTAAGAGAGACCACAGGTAATACGAATACCAGAAAGGCGACAACCAAAGCACCAAACAAGAAGGACTAGCTCGAGATCAGCACCGCTACAAGTGCAGACATGGAGTACTATGCACAAGAGAGATGGTTGAGTCTAATTTGGCTGCAGCATCGGGAATCAAGGTGTCGGCAGAAGTTCCAGGCTCAGATTCGTCATTTGCACTCGGTGGTTCAACTTCTGAGGTGGAAGATGGGTGAGTGGAAGGAGGCGAGTTGAGTGAAGATTGGGTTTGCTGTACATGTAAAGGCTGCGAAGCCTGATTCCCCTGTAAAGGTTGATCAAGATTGTCTTCCAGACACCAAATAATCTCTTGCGCAGGGTGATTTTCTAGCAGAGACTGGTGCAAATCAGGTTCATTGTCGTTGGAAGGATTGATCATAGAGAGGATGAAGATGTAGATGGGAAACTAAAGACGCAAATGCTAACTCTGGCGATACTGGAAACATCCAATGAAAACGGAGAAACATCACAAAGAAAACATGTAAACATGAGGTTCATTCAATTTCCCACACGCTGTTTCCATGAGGTGACTATATCCATTGTATCTTCACTGTACCAAAACTATTTGTCTCTACAATGGAATTCCTCCCTCCATACCCTCATCATAAAGACACTTGGGCATCTGCACCCCTCACTGAAGTCAGTTCATCTCAATCAAAGTTGTTTGCCTTGGCCAACTCTGTAGAAAAGTCTGCGATTAATGATCTTAGAAATAGTAAGTTTATGAATTTCTCAGATTTCGTTTGTGAACCCATTTCAGGTCCATCCAACGCAAATGTGACTCGCGATTTCCGAGCTTCACTGAATTTTGGCTGTAAGTTCACAGACTTTATTCGTTTTATAAAAGCTCACAGACACTTCATCATATTGCCACCGTAGATAGGTCTCCATCTACTCCAGCTACCTACGAAGCGAAATTGCGCGTGCTTCCTTTTTGTACTGTGCCACCCCAGGTTGGTCCCAATGCTCTAGGGGGGTTATATGGGAATTTACCAGTACCTCCCTGGATGGGAGACAAGGATAACGTCAGTGCTCACAAAGAGCTTAAGGTAGAGAGCAGCCAAATACAGTTCACGTCAGGTGATCAAAGTGTGACTACCATATATGGTGAAATTCTCACTGAAAAAGAAAGATAAATAGGTAGATAATTATTCTGTCCACCTATGCACAATCCGTGCCATGAATATGTGGGAAACATATTTAGGACTAATGTTCCACCAAAACTTTCACAAAAAGTGACTATCTGAGAGAAGAGTAGCAGAAACAAGCCTCAAAGTTTTGTTCATCAGATAGTAAATACAGTATCATCCCAGGAAATACTTGGTGAATGACTAAAAACCTCAAAGGGAATGTCAAGTCAGCTTCGAGGATGCCAAAGAGGGTTGCTCACCAGAAAACAAGTGAATAATTGCAGGTGCGCTACCGAGATATAGGCAGTTATCAGGTGGCATGGACTGGAGATAGATACAAAGGCCATAGAATCCTTCCTGGCTCTTGGATAAATGATCTCGAACACCAATGCATGCCCAAACAGTTGTATATTTTGTTGTTATTCTTACCCTACTTATCTCAGTAGCATTTTGAAAACTCCTCTATCATTTCTTAGCTAAAACTTACCATACGTGCAAATCATGTATTTTATGGCTAATGCAACAGATTCATGAGACCGATAAGAGGGAATGCGCCTACTCAATTTTATAATGCTTTTACAATGATTTTTGAAGATAATTTCACCATATATGGTAGTCACACCTTGATCACCTGACGTGAACTGTATTTGGCTGCTCTCTACCTTATAAGGAAACCGATGCACTCGTTCGGCTCGAACGCGTCTGGTAGAGGGTCTCTAGTCCTGCGGGAGCAGGCAAGGCAGCTGTTGCTCAGACAATCGGGGAAGAGATCGCGAGGAACTCGAAGGAACGGGACAATTCGGATGCCTTAGATGCTCATATACCTCAACCGCCAGGATATACAGCTATCGCTCAGCCAATCCTCGAGCGATTTCCAACGCAGGATATTATCATTAATGCAGGAAGCTTCGTCTCGCCCTCCCAGCCATCCAAAGACAATCCATCAGCGGTATTCATTACAACCGATGGATTGGACGAGTGCTTTAATAGTAGTCTGTCTCTACATTCTGGCTCTTTCCTCTCGCCCATACCAGATGGCTATACGAACGGACCCAACGAGGCCTTCTGCGCCGCAGAGTTTGAAGATATCTACTATGGAAGGTCCTGTAGTCATACGCTCACAAACAAGATTCCATCTCTGCAGTACCATTTCGATAAATTTCCCAGACGCTATCCCGAGACAACGAACGATGTTCCTCTTTCATCTCTGCCCTTTGAAGATACACATTCATCGTTCAGTGATTTCATTGGAACACCGTTGTTACCTCGGGAGCGCATCAGAGATGATCATCCCCACGCTTGTGCATCACGGAAATACCCAAGTGAGTTTATAGAGTTTCCCCATACAGGCCCAGGCTAAATCTCGTGGATAAAATCAGGATTGGAAGGGAACTCCGAATTGGGCTTGAACTTGGTCTTATCGAAAAAACTGTTCGATGAAGCGAACATGAAAACACGTCTAATTCGAAATGAGCATACCAGAGACGATCATTCCAAAGTTTCTGCGTCGCAGAAATACAGAGGTGGGTTCATAGAGTGTCTTCGTACCGGCCTAGCCTAATCAACTTTTGATAGAATTCCAAGGCTATGTTCTACAGGCCAATAGTACCGCCCAACCGCCCAACGTTGCGGCAGGAACGTTAGCACTTGCGCAAACGATCACTGCAAATGGGCCTACGAAACTAGGCTACGTAGGAGGAGTAGAACATGGTCATTCGCCTCCTTTAGCCCATATCCCGTACACTGGGAAGCATAATCTCTCAAACCACATAGAACTGTCCACGGATAATGAGAGAGACCAAGATCGAGATGCCGGTGACGAGAATGATAGATGGGACACAAATGATTATTTGGCCCGTGTGGCTAATGGCAGGTTGAGCGTCATCTTCATCTTGGTATGTAGTGCTGCGTTTTCGAAGCGGGGGAATGGCGATGATTGCTTGACTCTTATCTAGGGCACTCTCCTATCCGTGGTTACAGGCACCTTGCTAGCATCATCCCTGCCACCCGACCCCGCCGCTGCGTTCAAATCAGCTCTTCTTGCTCTCGTCAAATGGCAACACGACTCACCAGCGATCACGACATCTCACGCTACAATCTGGGCAGACGCATTGTGGTCCCTCAGTCTGACACTGAGTCTTTCCTCAGCCCTTCTCGGCGTCCTAGCCAAACAGTGGATCCGCCAATGCTGCTTACCACCTACGCAGCGTTTCCGCATCCACCTGTTCCGCTATACTGACTCCGAGAAGAGGGTGATGAATGCCATCATTGCGACTGACCTCCCGCTTTATCTGTTTCTCTCCATTTTCCTTTTGATGTCTGGATTGGTTATGTTTGCGTGGCCTTTTAGTAAAGGCATCGCGGTTGCGATTGCAGGCGTGCTTGTGTTTTTGTGTAAAGTACTCTTGCCGTTGTCGAATGCGGGAGGGTTTTCTTTCCCACTTTTTTCTGTCCTTTGCGCTTTTACGTTTTTGCTTTCTTTTTTTCTTTTCTTTGCCGTTGTTTGATGTCTTTGATGTCCTCAATCTAATGTCCTGACACCTCTCGGTTGGACTGAGGACGTCAATGGCGGTGTCGCGACGCTGGAAGTCCCTTGCCTTTTTGGAAACACTCGTTTACGCCTTTTACTTGTTCACGTCATATATATACGATACACATCTTTGCTCTTCTTCCAGATACATACTTTGCGAGAACCTGACTAAACAATGTAAATATGAGGGTAGTAGTATTATTATTTTACACGGCTCCACCTTACAGGGAACAGGGGAGAGACGCAACGAGCTCAACCCACAAAGGGAAGGTATACTGCAAGCCCTCCTAGCGTAGTTTCACCGAACTGATTTGGAACTGATGACAAGATTCCTTGAAAGCAAGGTACTTTTTGGGAAGCATGATCTTGAGGAGGTAGATGAAGTGAAAAGTATCGTCTAGTACACAAGGAGCAAGGGTTTGTGATTCGCCAGTCCCTTGTGTGAAAAGGTCTTTAGCATCTCCGAGTGGGTTGATGGCCTATATGCTCCTATATGCTCTTCGGGAGTGCATTCATTCAAGTTATCCCCATCGTCTTCTCTGTTCTGAATTCTGAATGTTGCGAAAAATATCACGTGAAAAGTGAAAAGTGAGCACTGAGAGATTGGAATGGGCATGATACATACCGTACATCCAACCGAGCGTCCCAAATTACACCTTGACAAGATGTTACGTACTCTCCCAGATTTTGCAAGAGATTTTGGCCTCACGAGAAGGGATGATCAGGAGAGTTTGCATCATATCTCCCTCGAGCGACGAGTCAGCACCGTCACGCTCAGCTTCGACAACTTTTCGATGCATCATTACTGACATTACTGACTGCATGGTCTCGTCCTTCAGTGGAGAATGATGAAGAATGTCGAGAGTACAATCACCCCCTATTTCCCTTCTTCGTTTCTCGCTAACATATTATCTCTCCGGAATCTCCCGACTGACAAGATGTTTGAATCATGTTTGAATCCTAGATTCATCTGGGAATCAGATTCCAAATTACAAAACACCAGCGCCTTGACAAGGTGCTACGTCGTCTCCCAGATTTTGGCATTCACAGTCAAGCTGGGGATGACTAGGAGCTTGATTAGGAGGGTTGGTGTCATACCTCCTCGAGCGAGCGACTCGGAATCAGCACGGCTACACTCAGTTTCGACAACTGTTCATATTCGCTTCGGTATGTGGTTACCGATGGTCTCGTCTTTGGAGATTAAAGAAGAAAGTCAAGAGTACAGTCACCCCTATTTCTCTTCTACGTTTTTCGCTTACATATCATCTCTCCACAATCCCCAACTGACAAGAGACTTGAATCCTGGAATCTTCTGGTCAAGGCCACGACCAAAAACAAAATTAAAAACACTGACACCTTGACAAGCTGCTACGTTCTCTCCCATATTTTAGGGCCTTCACAGCCAAACAGGGAATGATTAGGAGAGTTCGTATCATACCTCCTCCGAGCGGCGAGTCAGCACCGCTACACTTAGTTTCGGCGACATCCCCCAATCGCTTCGGTATCTTCGCTTTGGTGTATCGTTATACTGGTGGTCGAGTCCGAGTCCTTGGAGATCAATGAGGAGTGTCAAGAAAGTACAATCACCCCTATTTCCCTTCTTCGATTTTCGGTTAGTGAGTATGTATGTCACGAATTAATCCCCGACTGACGAGAGGTTGCCACTGGATCCTAAATATTCTCTGGAGTCTGGGTTTTGGGCCGGATCTGCTGGTCAAGGCCATGACCGATACCTGAGTCCGTTGTTTCGTATGTTGGAGTCCTATGTTTTCGGGCTCGGAGCAGTCTGAGTTCGACTTTGACCCGCATATAACCACTTTTCAATGAATGCCAAGCATCGCACTCTAAGTAGCACCGAGATCGGCATAACTCTTTTAACTTATTCTTGCGCTTATCGAACACCGGAATTTCTCCATTTCTCCATTTTCCGTCGTTATAATAAGATAGCCGGACTGCTCCTTCTTTCGTACGAAATCGTTATACCAATTATAAAGCTATGGAAATTCTAGTAACAATTCTATAGATAGCTATAACTTTTAACAAAAAAAAGAAGTCTACTGAAGGTCTGTGTACAATTCCAAATCCGAATTCTTTTTTATTTCGTCTCACGCAGGCGTACAGACAACATCTCCTTGAGGTGGTTAACCATAGCCCCATCATCCGCAACACCACCGTCTCTAACAAGCGACTTGCCTGCAGTCATTTTGTTTCTCTCAGGCCTGTGCACCTGGTATCGCTGCATCTTCCTCATATGGCCCATGCGCCAGAGCTAAGTGAAGATAAACGATGAGCGAAAAAGAGCGTAAGTAAAAGAAGTATCTTACACGGAGCTGAGAAACCATATGGTCCAGTAGCTTGATAACCTCCTCGTTGCCCTTCTGGTTGGCCACTTCACGGATATCAAACTTTCGAAGGGAGTTTAGCCAATTTCGCTGTGCTGACGGCAGATGCAATGCTTCCTCTTCTTCGGTTGGCCATGGACGTACGCCGAGGAAGCTATCAAGTGTACGTATCAGCATGTTCTGACCGCCGGAAACGCCGTTGATCCCTTCCAACGTCCAGCCTTGGAACCCTTGGCAGTACGGGAGCCAGATCGACGGTACAAGATTGAAATCATTCATGTTTTCATAGAAATGCTTGAAAGCGGCTTTGCAGTCGTCGTTCGCCTTTTGTAGTGTTGATATGGTGGAGGGGATATCGTCGTTTTCGAGGAACTGGACTGCTTTGCTTATGTGACGATATAATGGGAGAGCCTAGGGTAGTATTAGCACGAAAAACTCGTGTAAAGAGGTAAAGGAAAACGCATACTTTATCTTCTATCTCCACAAACAAGAGTGAGTTCCAAAGTTCTGTTCTATTGTGTTCTTCGCTCATGCCAGCGGTGATTGGGTATACGATATTACGATTGGCGTCAAAATTGTAGTACGAGTTTGAAGACATGCTACCTCCGGGTGAAGTGATGCCGAGTCGTCGTTGTATGTATGGCCATGGTATATCTAATTCGTGAGGAAACTGCAAAGATTTCTCATTTTGAGCTTCGCGGACGACAGGCAATATACCCCACCTAGGTTGGAATTTTCTGATGAATATACAGGACTGGTCTTTACCAAATTACTTACCGGTAGCCGTGCCTTAACGAAGCAATACAAGAATAGAAACCCAACCAGCCGCTGATAGGCATGAGATCGCTGTCTGATTGAGAACACGCTTCTAATGTTTCGCAGACATCAGGTAGATCAACTTCCTCGTCGAGGACAGCAGCGAAGAGAGAGCGAGATTTGTCGATGAGTATACGATTTTCTGCGTCGTCTAGCGAGGATTCGTGGACTGGTAGGAACGGCGCGATCCGCTGGTAGACAGTGTAGTATGGTTTCAGCGCGTCCGGCCAGGATTCTGCGTGGGTTGGTTTAGGAGGCCAGGCGTTTCCGCTGTTCTTAAGCATTTCGGCGAGACGACTTGCTACGAGGTGCTGGTCCGCATCTTGTATGATTTGCGAGCATAGATACGAGGCCTCGTCGTCGTTTGCGGTGGCGTTCGAGAAAAATGAGGTAAGGCGAAATAAAAGTGTAGTCATGATGGGTGTAAGTTGCATAAAATTCGTTAGCCTTCTTAAAGCAAACGAGAAATGAAGATCCGATCGCTTAATATAGGGGTCATTGTCATTTTGCTCCATTGGTACAATTCCGAAAAAGGCAATTTCTGGACCCACATAGCTGGAAAGATGAGCTGAGCCAAGTTTGATAAGATATACATACTAGCTGTCCAGAAATCTTACTACAGCACACTGGAACTTTGAGGTAGACCACAGTAATGAGAGACAAATCATCCAGCGCCTTTTGTCACCGGAAGGATCTTGACTCTGTGGGATTTCCAAGTGGAAAGACAGACGAAAAATATTGGTACCTACATACTAAGATCCGTAAACCATGCAATGATGGAAGCTTGAACTTTGAAGGTGAGAACGAGACTACGCTGACCATTAAGCAATCTTATGGAGACGGTACGTCATATCGTGGACAACCACAATGATATTTTTTGAAGCAATTTACTTACATTCCACCCATACCGACTGGGGCTTGATGAAGACGCTTTTCGTTCGGGAAGAACGCATCACAGAAGCTATAAGTTGGCATTGAACAGTTCAAGATTTTTCATACTTATCTTCTGTCGCTCGTAACCGAACTTAATTCTGCTAGTCGAAAGATGTTGTTCGGGCCCGACAGACGAAACTACTGCCACTAGTATCGATTACAACATTGAACATGATATTGGAAACATTTGGTTTGACCGACAACTTGTACTAAAGTCCTTTTGCGTGTATCGGACTCTAATAACCAAGCAAATTAAGAAGGGGAGAGAGAGGTATGATGTTGAAAGAACGGGGCGTAGAGGGTTCAATTACAACACGAAAGCTGTCTAAAACCAAAACGGGGCTAGAAACAATCTCAAAGTCAAAGGGTAGCGCAACAAAATATCAGGGAACTAGAAGGGAAGGAAATAACCAGTGATTTTATCAGGAAAAGATTGATTGTGCTAGGCGGCCGAAGGAGCAATGGGTTGCGAGGCATGTGCCTCCACCGAGTCTGGGCCTGCTAGTGCTCCTTCGGGTATCCCAGAGGGCGCGGCAGCCGGCTCACCAGTTTGGTGGAAGTCTGTTACGGTGGTTAGACAACGTCACACCCTGCGTAGTCGGACCAAAATCCAAGACCCACCTAAAATTTCACTGTACATCATGACCTTCCATGTGTCGACCGGTAAATCCGCATCATTGAAGCTCCAGTCAAACTTTTCTGCAGCTTCTGGTTCGTCCGTCGGGTCATGATAGGGCGCGACATATTCATGCGAGAGGGACTGAGTCGCATCTATTCGTTTGCGAGGGTCAAACACCAGCATCTTTTCAAGCAAGTCGAGGGCTAGAAATGGATCAGTTACGATGAGCTCGTGATGGTGACGTTCGAAGCATACCATCAGGGTCGTTCGTCCTCAGTTTCTGGCTGAATGGAACACGTTCGCGCTTGGGTAAGCTTTGTACAAAGCGAAGGGTCTATTGATTCATTTGACAAGCGATAAGACCGAGTGCCTGGCGTCAGGTGCGAATGACGAAAAACATACATTTTCACTGGCGATAGTCTCAATGACATCATCGGGAGGTGTACCGAGAAGTTGAGTGATGATAGAAAACTGGTCAACGTCTAGATGGGAGCTCTGTGAACAGCAGTAGCGATACACGAAAAGAAACACGCACGATCTTTCCCAGGGAAAAGCGGTTTCCCTTCCAACATCTCCGCGAAAATGCACCCTGTACTCCAGATGTCAACGGCTACATCGTACTTTTGCCATGTAAGCATGATTTCTGGTGCGCGGTAGTACCGTGTAGAGACATAGCCAGTCATCTGGGGATCTTGAATCCGTGCAAGACCGAAATCACAAATCTTCAAAAAAGAATCCAAAAAAAGTCATCAGATGTCGCGTAGCTTTCCGTTCATTAAAGTTATGCCTGCCTTTAGGTCGCAGTTTTCGTTGACGAGGATATTGCTGGGTTTCTGGGAACATAATTAGAAGGCTTGTGATGAGCGCAAAACCCTGTCGTACCAGGTCCCGATGTACTACACCCGCTGAATGCACGTATTTCAACCCTCGCTAAAAATTGACCATTTAGATAAGGAATTTGGATCGCTTGGGCAGTGACGTACCAGAATCTGATACAGGAAATACTGGATGAACTGCTTCTCCAGCGGTCTCGATGTCAGCAATCGATGCAAATCTGTACCCAGCAGCTCCGTGACAAAATATCTACACGTTGGGTTAGGAACAGGCGACTATTGAAGGTTGATAGGAAAGCCTACAAATCTTCGAGCGGTGAGATGAAAACATCACTGAGACTGATAATCTAGATACTCGACAAGTCAATTCCCTGGATTAAAGAAGAAAGAAAGACTATAGACGTACATTTTCGTGTTGTATGTGCTTCAACAACTTCAGCTCTCGATACGTCCTTTTACTCAGTACTGGTGTACTGAACGGCTTCATGATCTTCTTAATTGCCACGGAAGAGCCAGTGAGTTGATCTTTGGCGGAACTAGAGATGTCTTTTGAGGATTCACAGTCTATAGCTGTTGGCACATTGAATGACGTACCATACGAGACCGAAAGCACCTTTGTGGATAGATAGAATGAATATACGCTTTATGAGCAGTGCAGAACGGTTACTTACCCATTCCTACGGGCTGCAGGTCGAGATACCGAGTGGTAACCTGTGATAATGAGGATTGATTTCATCAGCGTCATCGTCTTTGTAAAAAAACACAGAAACTCGCCTCGAAAGAGGTACCAAAGATTGAAAGCTTCACAAAGGACATTTGGAGGAGGTCGTGGTTAATGAAAGAAAAACGAATCGATCAGAGCACCGTGTATTTGTTTGGATCAACTCGATAATGAGATTTGGATGCGAGCGTCGGTAAGGCGAGATTTGGAACAAACTTCAGCGCGAAGCAGTAAAATAGTAAAGTTTCCAAGTTGAAACCGTTGAAACCGTTGCAACAAGCAACAATTCTGAAAAAGATGAAACAAGCCTAGTTGGTCTCGTTGGTACAAGAAAAGAAAACAAGTTTTCAAATTTCGGCGGAAAGATGGAGCATAAATGACGTCACAAACCCATGCCGGCTGATGTTGAGATGTAAGCGGAAGCTTTTAGTTTTTTTGTCATGTTGTCCTTTGCTGCAGCCACACGCCAACTTGCAAGTTTAACTTCTTTATATGCTTTATTCTTCACAACTAACAAAATAACCTCAAGGGCCGTACTCAGCTGTATCGTACAGCTGCTCGTCGCTGCTATGCGACCGAGGCTCCCGCAAAAAAATCCAGCAATTTGCCCTTGGTTCTCATGGGCGCAGGCGTCGCCGGACTCGGTGGTTATTATTATCTAAATTCGACAGGAACTTCTGTTTCAACGCAGACACAAAGTCCTCTAGACCCGGAAAACTTTAAAGATTTCAAGCTCAAGAAGATTGTCCCATACAACCACAATACCTCCAAGTACGTCCAATAGTACTACTACCATCTGCTCTTGCAAATCCTGCGTTAGGTTCATCTTTGAACTGCCCAACAACGAAGCATCGCTGCTCCCAGTTGCCTCATGCCTCATCGTCAAATCTTCCGATCCCGAGGCTCTCAAGGACGCCAAAGGCAAACCCATCATCCGTCCATACACACCCATCTCGCCTCCAGACCTCAAGGGTGAACTTACTCTGCTCATAAAGAGATATGACAGCGGTAACGCTTCCAAGCACATCCACAGTCTAAAGGTATACTTCATTCATCCTTTGTCATCTATGCACAACTGTTCACACCAATTCAACGTAGGAGGGCGACACGCTATCCGTCAAAGGACCGATTCCCAAATTCCCTTACAAAAGTGCTTCAAGTCTCATTTTATGAGATTCATTACTGAACAAATATTTACTTAGTGAACGAATTCGAGGAAGTAGCGCTTATTGGCGGCGGAAGTGGAATGTAAGCATCCGATCACCAATACTCTATTACCCTTTAAATTTGCTCATGTAAGCGACATCCAGCACTCCCCTCTACCAAATCGTCACCCACGCTCTATCCAACGCCTCCAACCGCACCAAATTCACGCTTCTGTTCTCCAACGTCACCGAAGCTGATATTCTCCTCAAATCAGAACTCGAAGCGCTCAAAGCGAAATACCCGAGCAAGTTCGACGTGGTGTATGTTTTGGACAAGCCTCCGGCGGAATGGAATGGCCCATCGGGATTCATTTCGAAGGATGTGCTGCAAAAGTTTGTCGCCCCTCCGACCTTGAAGGAAAAAGTCAAGGTGTTCGTTTGTGGTATGTGCATGCGTTGCTTTTTACCTTGAAGAAGGTTATACGAAACTTATCGCGTCGCCGTCGTGGCATATTTCAGGCCCTCCTGGACAAGTCATTTCTTTGGCTGGAAAGAAGGCTGGCATGCAGCAGGGCGAGCTGGGTGGTATTCTGAAAGAGCTGGGATATACTGAAGACCAGGTAAGTAAAAGCTGAACGACGCTCTTCTGTCCTTGACCTGAGAATTTTTTATCGTTTTCAGGTTTACAAATTCTAGATAAACTCGTCATGTAGCAAGTATCGAAATCCAAATCATACCCACCATGGTCTATGGTACATGTAGATTTCCCCGTCAATGCGATGTTGTGGTCGCGTAACTCAACGTAAAGTAAATCGAGCAGAGGGTTGATTTCTCCCGTACGTTTGAGCGAGAAGGGTTATAGTTAGATACGAATCGCTGTGTCGCGTTGTTGCTCCTTGATTGCAAAGAAGTATGCTGATCTCCCAAATTTAAGAGAATGCACGAGATACAGCATATCGGATCCTCGCCATCGGTCTGTAGTTTCGAGGATGCACATCCCAAGCCTCTGCTGTTTTGAATCGACGGCAAAAAGAAAAAAATACAGGGTTACTGGTTAGCCAGGAGCAAAGTTAATATCCAGCCGGTGGATGCGCTTCTTTCAAGCATTTTCGTACAGTGTAAAAGGGTTCTGTTGTTAGATACATACTCTAATCCAACCAATTGTGTGGCATCAAACTACCTCCCGTATAAACTCCCAGTTCCCAAATATCAATGTTGTGACTATCATGTACTCTAAGCCATCCCCTGAGGCACCACTTCCCTCCAATCTCATCCCCAACCTGATCAAAGTCAAGAATGAAGCAACTCGTTAAACCCGTCAGGCTTTGTGCAAGACGGGATAATACTGCATCCTCCGCACGCCCAGCGAACACTTGAATACTATCATATTGTTGGATCAGCCGAATTGCCTTGAAACTCTCATTGTCTCTAAAGAGGAGAGGTCCAAAAAAACGAGATAGGGACAAAGTTCGTAAAGGTCAAGCTCCAAAACCTCGAGGCAGGGAATGATAAGGCGATGAGTGTGAGGATTTCCTTCGGGGAGGATGTAGCATCAATCTCCAATCCGCTGACACGCCATTCCTGAGACTTGGAGGTAGCTCGGTTGAGTTGCCTCGGCCAACACGTGAGATTCTATAATCACCGCTGAACCCCTTCTTCCTAGACTCTTCGACGAAAGAATGGACGAAAGACAGACCAGGTGAACTCCAATCGAGTTGCCCGGGATCATAGACATAGCCTTGTACCAACCATGCTTCCAGTAAATATCGAATGTTTACCCCAACGAGCGCTGGTTTCATCATAGGCGCATTGGGAGAGAACTGGTTAGAATGACCGGCGTTGGTCTTCTGGCCAGCACACTCGAGACGCTGGGATGTTCAAGGATTGCCTTGAGAAAGGTGACATTGAAAGTGTCGAATTCCTCCAAGTCGACGGTCGAGAGATGTTTTAAGCAGGGTAGCAGAGTTTTCAGCGTAGCTTCCGCCGTTTCGGCCTCCCAAAATGAGCCTCTGCCTAGTGTCAGAACTCTGCTATATCGTTAATGCAGAAAATAGCGAAAATACTTTAGTGGAATACTTTGTGAAATTTGGACACACTGAGCTCATAGAGCAGAGCTCGGAGCCTCCCCGCATCTGTCTTCGTTGTGATACGGATGTTACCAAAAAGAAAAGGCAAACAGATTCGCCGTAGCTGATGGTCAACGGTGGTGAGTGAACGAAGTTCGAATGAGACGTGTCTAAGCGTTGAGTGCTCATGTGGTAGCTGTGGTTCGTAGGCAATAGATTCGACGATGTGATGGATGAGTTCTTCAGGCAAAGTCGTCATCATGGTCCAAGAGGTTCCAAGTTCAAACGCCACATCCATCGATGATCGCTCAGCCTCATGATCACGTGATGGTTTTGATGTCGTTGTTAATTGTATTTTTGAGAGAAATGTGTAAGTTCAGTACAAATTGTTGTGTCGCGTTGTTTTTCTTCGACTGGAAACTTGAAGCAGGATGTTTTTGAGAGTAGTCAGTCTAGATTTTCTAGATCGCTGAGTTGATGCAAGTGCTGAGCTGGAAGCAAAGTCTTACAAAACCGAAATCATCACAGGACAAGAGTACCATATCGATATACAAAGGGGTTAACGAGGTGTTCGTATAGTCAAAGCGAGGAACTATGAAGGAACTATGGAGCTCTACGCAGCGAGCGTGGATTGTGGCTCCAGTCACCAGAAATACTCTCCTGTTTTTCCATCGCATCAGGAGTCTCAGAAAATTGCAGCAGAGGGTTGGTGGATAGCCAGGAGTAAACCTAGGCTCTGCTGTCCAAGGTGGAAACGTTCATATCTGGCAGCTAATAGATACGCCTCCCTCAATGTAGTTTAAGTTCAAACTCAAAAAGACTGACATGCGTGTCCATACACCGCATAAATTTCCACTTCATCCTGACTAAAGTATTCCGCGAAATACATATTTCGGGCCATCTTCGAAACTAGTAATTTAGCAGCCTCAGTCAGGCCGAATAAGAGTGGTGAGTGTAAAACCATTTTGTCGGTAAGTATGTATGTATGTACATACTCTATTTGTGCAGGGATATCAAATTACCACCGGCATAAACTCGCAGTTCCTCCCTATCAATGTTTCGACTATTATGCACCCTAAGCCATCCATTAAGGCTCCACGTTCCCTCAATCCCATCCTTATCAACCTGACCATACTCAGAAATAAAGCAACTCTCTAAGCCCGTCAGGATTTGGGTGAGGCGGGATATATATGATAATACTGCATCCTCCACGCGTCTAGCGAGCACTTGAATGCAATCATATTCGTGGATCAGATGATTTGGCTGGCCATTTTTATCAAAGAGGAGAGTTCCAAAAACACAAGATAGGGACAGAGTTCGTAAAGATGAGAAAGGAGCGAGGGCACTTAAGATATCATCCTAAATCGGGATCAGTAACAATAAAAGGAGGTTAGAAAAGACGCACGAATGAATATGTTTCGTGAACAGAAAGGTCAAGCTCCAAAAGCTCGAGGTCAGGAAATGATGAGGCGATGAGGGTGCAGCTTTCTTTCAAGGAAGATGTGGAAACAATCGTTAATCCAGTGACATGCCATTCTTGAGACCCGGAAGTAACTCGACCGAGACCAACACGTGAGATGCTATAGCTCCTGGTGTTCCTAGAGTCCTCGAACAAAGAACTGATGAAAGACAGAGCAAAGAAATCCCAACGCGTACGGTTGTTGATCCAGAGCCGACGCAAATGCGGATGAGTGGATGAAAATTTGGGGAGCCAGGAGAACGAGACAGGACAATAATGTACAAACAGGTTGAGCACTTCAAGCCCTTGAAATGTCCTGAGACCAAATTCCTCATCGAGTTGCTCGTGATCTACGACATTGAGCGATAATAATCTAGCGCCTTGCGCCAACCATGTTTCCAGCGTAGAGCGACGATCTCCATCAAAGAACACGAATTTCGACATATCCAGCGGGAGAAATCTGTCTAGCAAGTAGTCATTGGGTGTTCTGACCAGCACACTCGAGACGCTGGGATGATCGAGTATTGCCTTGAGGAAGGTGATATTTATAACGTCAAATTCCTCCAAGTCGACGGTCAAGAGGTGCTTTAAAGAGGGCAGAGTTTGCCATATCATTTTCAACATTTCGCCATACCGAAATGCGCGCCTGTCTAGCTTCAGAACTCTGTTATACTGTTAATACAGAGAATAACGAGAACACTTGAGTGACTAGGCCTGTCACAGTCCCCTCTATGACGTTGACGGCTTAAGCGAGAAACCTCGATAGTTTCTCGCTTAAGCCGTCAACGTCATAGAGGGGACTGTAACAGGCCTATTGAGTGACATACTTTGTAAAATCTGGACACAATGAGCTCACAGAACAAGAGTTCTGGAGCCTCTCTGCTCCTATCTTCGTTCCAATACAGATATTTGCAAAAAGAAAAGGCAAACAGATTCGTCGTAGCCGATGGTCAACAACAGAGAGTGAACGAAGTTCGCCTGAGACGCGTCTAAATTTTGAGCGTTCATGTGGTAGATGCGGTTTGTAGGCAATATATTTGACGATAGGATGGAGCAGCTCTTCAGGCAATGTAGTCAACATGTAGTTAAACGACAAGTTCAAGGGGCGCGTATCATTGTTATCAATTTGGATGATATTATCAATGATTGGCTCGTGATATATGTATCATATGTATCACTTGTGACTGTCACATTCAAGTTTCTCAGTGACGGTTGGAACAGGTTGGAACCAACACAGTGTCATATGTAAGGCGAGCAGAGGGCTGACCAGGGCTGACCTCCTGTATGTCTGAGTGAGAAAGGTGTCACTCAGATATGGATCATTGCGTTGCGTCGTTCTTCCTCGACTGGAGACTTGAAAATGAAGAAGGCTGCTTTAGGTTGTTTCGGGCTAGAGTCTAGATTTTCTAGATGGTCAGTGCCAGCGTCGAGCGCAGAGTCGGTAGCAAAGTCGCACCAAACCGAAATAAGCACTGGACAAGGGTACAACGTCAAACTTGAAATGCATAGTGCTTATTCGAGGTTTTCGTATACTATGTCTTGAAAGCAAGTCGGATCTGCGAGACACCAATATTCCCTAGGTTTTTCCGTCGCGTCAGAATTCTCAGTCCGAAGTTGCAGCTGGATAGCCAGAAGCAACCTCTGCTGTCCACGGTTCATATCTGCATCTTCAACAACATAAATCATACTTACATACACAAAAAGACTGACAAGCGTACAGTGTAAAAGCATTCTGCCGGTAGGTACATACTCTAATTGTACCGTGATAACAATTTACCCCCTAAGGCCTTGGGCCACCCCTGTTGGCTCTCTGACCTCCATCTGGTGCTGGCCAACCTCCCGGGTAGCCCATCGCTGCCTGAGCTTCATTATCTGCGCGGGGATCCAAAACGCCGGGTGTCTGCGGTGATTGACACGATCCGCCGCCTGGTCAATGCAGACCTCCAATCAAAGGTTGATGGCTGGTCAAGACTAGCCCTCCTGCGTGGGAGACGGGAGCCGCAGAAGGAGGGCCCTTCAACATCGCCGGTACGGTGCCTCCGGCACTACCTCACACGTGTCACGGCGGCGTCACACCGCACTTCATTGACTCGCCTGCTGTGCGGCGACACCACCCCAGTCACCTTTCGTGCATCCCCGGCGAGTCGGGGTCCACTCCCTGACGTGGAATGGCACCGCAAGAAGTGTCGGTCTTGTGATAGGCATATCGAGACGCCGGAACACATCCTCTTGCAGTGTGATTTGGGTGGGGATCCCGAGATTGTGGCGGCGCGCGCTCTGTTCCTGGATGCAATGTCTCTTCACTTCCCACTGCCCAGGGATCGTGAGTTTTCAGACACAGCCGCACTGCACTACTTGAAGCAATTGATTTTCCATTGGGACCAGGTGATCCCGGCGGCTAAGTTCATACACGACGTGTTGGGCCGTTGGAAGGCATTTGTAGGTGGCAGGGATGAGGGCCAGGACCATGGGTCCTCAGGAAGCGAGGCCGAGAGCGGGAGGGACTAACACTAACATTAATTTATACACATTCATACCGTAGCCTCTAGCTACCTTGTATTACCTCTCTGGGAGAGCTTGCAGTCTACCATCCCTTCGTGGTTGAGCTCGCTGCTTCTCTCCCCTAGAGTCCGGCTGTTCCCTCGTGGGACCCCGCTGTAGAGCGGAGCCGAGTATATTACTACTACTACTACCCCCCGCATAAACTTCCAGTTCCTCACTATCAATGAATCGACTATCATGCACCCTGAGCCATCCCTTGAGGCACAACCTCTCCTTAAACCCACCCTCACCAGCCCGACCACAGTCAAAAATAAAGCAACTCTCTAAACGCGTCAGGCTGCGCGCAAGGCGGGATATAAATGATAATACTGTGGCCTCTGCGTGCCTAGCGAGCATTTGAATACTATCATCTTCGTTGACTAGATGAATTGGCTGGCAAATCCCATTATATCCGAAGAGACGCCCAAAAACATGAGATAGAGACAAAGTTCGTAAGGACGAGAAAAGAGCAAGAGCACTCAAGACCTCATCCTAACGCAAAATCAGTAACAATAAAATGAGGTTAGAAGTGACGCACAGTGGAATGTTCGTGGTGAGCGGGAAGATCAAGTCCTAAAACTTCGAGGGCAGGGAATGATGAGGCGATGAGCGTGAGGATCTCCCTCGTGGAGGATGTAGCAGCAATCGTTAATCCATTGACATGCCATTCCTGAGACTCGGAAGTAGCTCGACCGAGGCCAACGCGTGTGATTCTATAATCCTCACTGATCCCCTTCTTCCTAGACTCTTCGACCAAAGACTGAAGGAAAGACAGAGCAGGGAAACCCTTACGCGCATGGTTGTTGATCCAGATCTGACGCAAATGTGGATGAATGGATGAGAATCTAGGGAGCCAGGAGAACGAGACAGGACGAAGGTCAACAAACAAGTTAAGTACTTCAATTCCTTCAAATTTCCTGAGACCAAATTCCTCATCGAGTTGTTCGGGACCATAGACATCTAGTGACAACAACCTAGTGCCTTGTGCCAACCACGCTTCCAGCGTAGGTTGAAGATCTACACTATAGAGCACGAATTTCGACATATTCAACTGGAGAAAACTGTCTAGCAGGTGCTGCCCCGCTCTTTTGACCAGCACACTTGAGACGATGGGATGTTCAAGTATTGCCTTGAGGAAGGTGACATTGATAGCGTCAAATTCCTCCAAGTCAATGGTCGAGAGGCGTTTCAAAGAGGGAAGAGTTTTCCTCGTAACTTCCGTCATTTCTCCATGCCGAAATGAGCGTCTGCCTAGCTTCAGAACTCTGTATATTGTTAATGCAGAAGATAGCAAACATAGTTTAGTGACATACTTTGTGAAATTTGGACACAGTGAGCTCATGGAGCAAAAGTCCTGGAGCCGCTCTGCACCTATCTTCGTTCGAATACAGATATTTGCAAGAAGAAAAGGCAAACAGATTCGCCGTAGCTGATGGTCAACAACGGAGAGGGAACGAAGTTCGAATGAGACGCGTCTAAACTTTGAGCGCTCATGTGGTAGTCGTGGTTTGTAGGCAATATATTCGACGATAGGATAAAGCAGTTCTTCAGGCAAAGTAGTCAGCATGGTAGAGCGCCAGGCTGAAGATCAAGCTGCGCCTAGGTACTAGGTAGTGCTAAGCTCACGATCACGTGATATACTATACTGCAAGTATCAGGGACCAGGGTGCAAGCTGGTACAAGTTGAGCTGACTTGTTCTGCCCGCGCGCGCGCGCTTGAGTGAAAAAGCTGTTAGTTAGATACTCGTTGAGCTGCGTCGTTTTTCCTCGACTGGAAACTTGAAGAAGGTTAGTTTAGGACGTTTATGAGAGGTAGATTTTCTCAATTGTTAGTGCCAGCACTGATCTGGCAACAAAATCGTACCAAAACCTACACAAAAGACTAACATGCATATTTGTACATACTCTATTTATGCTGTGATATCAAATTACCCCCCGCATAAACTTGCAGTTCCTCACTATCAATGAATCGACTATCATGCACCCTAAGCCATCCCCTGAGGCACCACCTCTCCCCAATTCCATCCCCACCAGCCTGACCATAGTCAAAAATGAAGCAACTTTCTAAACCCGTCAGACTGCGTGCAAGGCGGGATATATATGATAATACTGTAGCCTCTGTGTGCCTAGCGAGCGTTTGAATACTGTCATATCCGTTGACTAGATGAATTGGCTGGCAAATCTCATTGCGTCTGACGAGGAGACGTCCAAAAACATGAGATAGAGACAAAGTTCGTAAGGCCGATAAATGAGCAAGAGCACCCAAGACCTCATTCTAACGCAAAATCAGTAACAATAAAACGAGGTTAGAAATGACGCACAGTGGAACATCCAGAGTCGTGAACGGAAAGATCGAGTTCCAAAACCTCGAGGGCAGGGAATGATGAGGCGATGAGCGTGAGGATCTCCCTCGCGGAGGAATGGGCAACAACCGTTAATCCATTGACATGCCATTCCTGAGACCTGGAAGTAGCTCGACCAAGTCCAACACGCGTGATTCTATAATCCTCGCGGAAGCCCTGTTCCCTAGACTCTTCGACCAGAGAACGGATGAAAGACAGATCGGGCAAACTCTTACGCGGAACGTCGTTGAGCCAGAGCTGATGCAAACACGGATGAGAGGATGAGAATCTAGGGAGCCAAGAGAACGAGACAAGACAAAGATCCACAAACAAGTTGAGTACTTCAATTCCTTCAAATTTCCTGAGACTAAATTCCTCATCGAGTTGCTTGGGACCATAGACGTTGAGTGACAACAATCTAGTGCCTTGGGCCAACCATGTTTCTAGCGGAGGTTGGAAATTTATAGCTGAGAGCACGAATTTCGACATATCCAGCGGGATAAAACTGTCTAGCAAGCGCTTCTCCGGTCTTCCAACCAGCACACTCGAGACGCTGGAGTGTTCAATTATTGCCCTGAGGAAGTTGATATTGCTGTTGTCGAATTCCTCCAAGTCAACGGTGGAGAGGCGCGTTAGGGAGGGTAGTAAAGATTTTATCATAGCTTCCGCCGTTTCGGGTCGCCGAAATGAGCTTCTGCCTAGTTTCAGAACTCTGTTATACTGTTAATACAGAGAATAGCGAGAGTACTTTAGCGACACACTTTGTAAAATTTGAACACAGTGGGCTGATAGAGCAAAAGTCCTGAAGCCTCTCTGCATCTGTCTTTGTTCTAATACAGATATTGGCAAAAAGAAAAGGCAAACAGATTCGCCGTAGCCGATGGTCAACGACGGAGAGCGATCGAAGTTCGAATGAGACGCGTCTAAACTTTGAGTGCTCATGTGGTAGCCGTGGTTTGTAGGCAATATATTCGACGATAGGCTGGAGCAGTTCTTCAGGCAATGTAGTCAACATGGTAGTTAAACGCCAAGTTCAAGCTGCGCCACTACATCGATGATCGATGGAAAATCACTCGTGAGTGATCTTCCATTGCCGCTTCTGCTTGAATAATGAGTACCAGTGCTCAGTGACTTCTTCTCAGCAAATGCTTCTGGTTATCATTGGAATCCTGGATGGATGTGAGTTGTCTTCAATCCTGATATTCCCGTGCTAATAAGCTCCAACCATGAACTTACCTTTTTCTTTGCCAATTTCGCGAGGTATGTTTGATCGTTGCTCTTGTGGATGTATTGAACTAAGCCTTCTCCGCTTTGCCAGACAATTGCATTTTTTGCATCCAGTGTTTTCCAGCTGGTCAACACGCTAATCCAGTCAGCGAGTTCATATAGTCCTATTGCTCGCTTGGTGCGTGTCAGTGGCATGATTATTAACGTACGCCTCAGCTACCGCTTGAATTTGCCTTTCCTGGCCCGATTGCTTGTCTCCCCTAGGCAGACTCTATACGTTTGTTCACAGGCGAGCAGTGCAAACTTGTATGTCAATGTTATGTTTGCGTAACTCAACGCACAGAGTCATAAAGTAAGCGAGCAGAGGGCTGAGTTCTCCTGTCTTTGAGTGAGAAAAGTGTTCGTCAGTTACGAATTGTTGTGCTGCGTTGTTTTTCCTCGACTGGAAAGAAGGATATCAGCGAGAGTTCCATTGCGCTAGTCTAGGCCGCATTATCTGGTCGTCGGTGCCAGTGCTGAGTTGGCAGCACAGGCGTACCAAGCCGAAACCATCACGGACCACACAAAATGCATGGCAGCTGAAGTGGTACGTAAGGTTTTGGCATCGTCAAAGCAAGGCACTACGCAGCGGGCTTAGACTGCGGTTCCGGTCATCACGAATATACTCCTTAAGTTTCGCTGTCGTGTTAGAAGTCTCGGTCTGACAGGTGCAGCAGAGGGTTCAACTGCTGGATATCCAGGAGCAAACCTCTGCTGTCCGGAGTTCATATCCAGCTGGAGGGCTGGTGCATGCGTCTTCCTCGACGTAATTTACGGTGTATGTAAAAGGATTCGGCCGGTAGGTACATACTCTATTTGTGCTGTGATAACAATTACCCCCCGCATTAAACTTACACTATCAACGAATCGACCATCATGCACCTTAAGCCATCCCCTGAGGCACCCCCTCTCCTTAATCCTTAATCCCATCCCCATCAACAAGACCATAGTCAAAAATAAAGCAACTCGTTAAACCCGTCAGGCTGCGCGCAAGGCGGGATATGGATGATTATTCGTGCTATGATAACAATTTACCCCCGCATAAACTTGCAGTTCCTCACTATCAATGAATCGACTATCATGCACCCTGAGCCATCCCTTGAGGCACCACCTCTCCTCAAACCCATCCCCATCAGCCTGATCATAGTCAAAAATGTAGCAACTCTCTAAACCCGTCAGGCTGCGCGAAAGGCGGGATATATATGATAATACTGTAGCCTCTGCGTGCCTAGCGAGTATCTGAATACTATCGTGTTCATTGACTATATGAATTGGCTGGCAGAGGAGACGTCCAAAAAACATTAGATAGAGACAAAGTTCGTAAGGACGAGAAAAGAGCAAGAGCACTCAAGACCTCATTCTAACGCAAAATCAGTAACGATAGAATGAGGTTAGA